>CM021105.1:572315242-572461858 GCA_007115665.2 Sequoiadendron giganteum | reverse complement strand
AATCTTCTATTAGGATATGGTTTTCATAGCTCTTTGGTATGTGGTTCCTGCATTCTTTAAGCCAAAAGGCATGACATTGCAACATTATGTTCCCCAAGGGCAAGTGAATACTGTTTTGTGCTGATCCTCTATTGTAATTCGGATTTGGTTGTATCCTGAAAAACCATCTATGAGAGATAGCATTTTGTACCTTGTTGTGAGATCCACAATCATGTCGATATTTGGTAATGGGAAATCATCCTTTGGAAAATCCTTATTCAAATCTCTAAAATCCATGTAGATACGGATTTGTCCATTTGGCTTTGTAACAAGGACAATGTTGGATATGCAATCAACATAATCTATTGACCTTATGAACCTAGCATCCAGTAACTTCTTTAGTTCAACTTTTACAAGTAGTGCAATCTGTGGATGCATTTTGCACAATTTGTTTTTGATTGGCTTGATTCCTAGGATTAGAGGAAGATGATGTTAAACCAATTTCGGATCAAGGCCTGGCATGTCAGCATATGACCATGCAAATTTAACTTTCCTGTCTGTGAAGAATTGTTGAAATTATAGTTTTTCTTCCTCTGACAATGATGTGGCCAAGAGAATCATTTTGGGATTCTCTGGTGTGGCTATGCTAACTTCCATTGTGTATGCAATGAGCATAGCTGATTTTTCCTGTGTCATTGGAAGAAAGTCCAATCCTCCATCCTTAGGCGCCTCAAAGAGGTTTTCAACTTCGGATATGTCCTTTATTTTTACTATTTTTCTGTCAGAAGGTGCCTTGCAGATGTCACCTAAAGAAATTTATTTTTTTGTTTTATTCTTTGTATTTTTGCGACTCGAGGATTGCACAGTCTCCCCGAAGTAAGCTGCACAATCTAGATCAATGGAAAACCCTATTTTGTGAACACCCCATGGAATGCCTTCTCGGAGCCCCATGAATTTTGCAATTGCCTCATCATTATGAAAGATGTCCATCACTGGTGGTTCTTGCTAGTTCCAGTCAATCAGTTGAGGATAAACAAGGGGAATACCATCATCAGTGTTGGTAAAAGATGGGGAATATGTGGAAAGTGTGCAAATTGAAGCCTCAAGTTTGAAGGCAAAGTTGTCAATTTCAACTTTCGTGTTAGATGCAATGGATAGACCATACTTAGAGTCATATGAGTCGAATTCAGAGTCATAATAGGGGATAAAATTATCAGCATCATGACTAGTGGCTGGCATTTCAAAAGCATGCACAATAGGTTCATACACGTTAGGTTCTTGGGTGGGCTCGGGAATGGGGTAGATGATTCAGGTGTTGCTGACGACACCTTATGTTCCTCTTGATCCCAAGGAATTCTTACCCATTCCTTATTTTTGGAATGTTAGTCAATAGGGTCAATGTTGTACTCTTGTCATAATTTTCCTTCGAAGGGGAGTTGACCAAGGTCCAAGAATAGTTCGTCAATGTCATAGTTACTTAGGGTTTTCTCAGATCCCCATTCCCATTCATTATATTTTTTTTCGGTAAAGGATTATTCGCGTGTCTTGACACTTTCTGTAGCCATCACGCCCTCACTTGAAAGTTCATAGGTACGTCGATCATTAGTTGTAAGTTAGTCAAACCCTAGCCCTATGTACCTTGGTCTTGGATTTATGATAACAGGTTCCCTCCTTTTTTTGTTGGCCTTTCCAAGACCACTTATGTCGTCAAAACCTAGTGCCTTGAATATATCATAGCCTTTTCCATAGAGATGCACTAGTACAGGAGGTAATTCTTCTGGGTCTTTGTAGATCAGGCTAGCTATGTCAATAATGACTTCATTACCCATATTGCCCCACAGTGTGAAATAATTTTTTGTTGGAACCTTGAAAGTTCTTTTGGGCACGACTGTGAAACATGGTCTACCATAGAATTTAGGAGGCTTAGGTATTGTGGTGATACATTAAGCTGTAATTAGTTTGAATTCTCCACAGCCAAGGTCCTGGATCTGAAAGTCTTTACTTGGTATGGTGGTTGGGGAAGATGGTGCGGCAGAAGTTGATGGAGTGGATGATTTGGTGAGTGCAAATGGGTCAATTTATTTGCACAGGGTGGAAGCCGAGGCTTCTCAATTGATGGGTAATTGGTGCTTAGTAGTGGCTTGTAGATTGGTGCAGTATTGAAATGGATCGGGATCTCCTGGGATAGTGATTTATGTACCATCAAAACGGAATTTCAGGCATTGGTGGTATGTGGATGGAATGGCCTTCAGAGCATGAATCTAGGGGAAACCAAGATATTATAATGTATGTCACGATCCAAGACTTGGCATGCTATATCTATGATAAGTGGTCCCACTCAGAGTGGAATTGTAGTGATGCCTTTAGAAGCGTGTTCTTCACTGATTATTGTATGCCCTGATGATGATGCTCTTGGTAGCATCTACACATGCATCAAAGAAGCCAAGTGACTTAACCAATTTTAAAGAGAAGATGTTCAATCCTGCTATGCCATCTAGAAAGACTCGTCTAACCTTATGTTTTTGGAAAAAAACCTCGATGTGAAGGGCATCATTATGAGATGGTTTGGGCGAGGAATAGTCATTATCTGAAAAGGTGATGTGATGAGGTGAATTCAGAATTCTGACCATAGTCTCAAAGTGGTTGAAATCAATGTTGGTTGGGATGGAATACTCTTGCAAGACTTTATCCAAGATGGCCTTATGTGCGGGTGAGATACAGAGTATTTCGAGAATTGATATTTGAGCGGGTGTTTTATTCAATTGCTCAATAAGGTTGAACTCTACTTTAGGGTTTGACTGTTTGGTAGATGGACCAGGTATGGTGATTTTAGGCTATCATGTAGAAGGACCTAGGATAGTGACCTTGCATTTACACGTGGTGAAATTTCATTTTGGGATCTTTTTAATGGTAATGGTATTAACACACTTATCTTCATCAGCAGTGTGAAGATTGTTAATAATGGTACCACCGAGATAATGGTAGGTAGGATGAATGTGATTGGCTTGATTATTGTTATTCTTCATGCTAGATGAGGAAGGTTTACCATGATCCTACAGTGGGTTCTTGTGAATGGTATGATCCGCATTAGACATGAATGATTGACCATCAAACTCAATGGTGCGATTTTCAGTAAGGTCTTGTACTAGATTTTGCAACTGACGACAAGAGGAGGTTTTGTGCCCTTTGGCATGGTGGTAAGCACAAAATGTGCTTTCATCCCACCATGATGGCTTGAAATGACCAAGGTCATACAATTTATGTTCTTCTAGCATTATGATGCCATTTCGAAAAAGTTTCTTCAAGACAATTTCAATAGGTTCACCCAAAGGGGTGTATGTGCGTTTTTGGAATTGTCATGATTGGCGCAACTGCCTTTGATTAGCTTGAGCAGGATTGCTTTGAATAGCATTGGCAGTTGGTGTTGGTGTAGTTATAGGTGCGTTTTGATTTTGCAATCCTTTGATGGTGAGTACATGACTTGTTGCATTGACAGTTTTCGCATTGACCACACCGTCATTGGTGATATGTTTGTTCTTAACCCAGTATTTGGTTTTGTCATTTGAGCTACTTGGGTTATTATTTGTGGTGATGATTGTTTCTCCACCATATTTTAGTTCGCCTTTGGCGATCAAGGCTTTCTCAAGTTGAACACCCTTTCAACAAGGTCAACAAAGGTGGTGCAACAATGGACTTGTAAGGCATACCTTAGTGGTCCTAGGAGAGTTTTTACAAACATGGTTACTTTCTCCTTTTCAGGTATTTCTAATGGAACTCTACTTGCTAAGGTTCTCCATCTTTGAAATAATGGGATAAAAGTCTCTCTTGCATCCTCTTGGGTAAGTCTGCATAAGCAGGCAATGTCGATATCTGTGTCAATGTTATAGGCATATTTTTCAATAAACTTGTTTGCCAATTCATCCCATGTTTTGATTCCTTTAGGCAATAGTGAGAACCATTCCAGTGCATGACCTACGAGACTTCTAGAAAAAATTCTTATGAGATATGTTTTCTCATATGCAATGTCCATGCAACTAGTGGTGAATTCTCTTATGTGTTCGATAGGGTTCATTTTGCATTTGTATTTGGGAAAATTAGGTACCAAATATCCATGAGGAAAGGGTGGCATATACAAGGTTTTGTCGAATGGATATGGACACAAGTCATCTGACATGTAAGAATTTTTGTTAGATTGTTGCGAGGTCTCCACTTGCGTTTGAAGTGTAGTTAGTTGGAGTGTGAGTGCTTCCACAATTGGGTTGTTAGTAGCATCACACAAGTTGGTGATAGGGATGGATTGAGTTCCCACCTATTGTGATGAGATGTGTTGATTTGGAATTGGTTGTCGGTGGGAAAAATGAGTATTTTGATTGTGCGGTTGTTGGAAATGAGTGTTTTGATGAGGGATGTGTTGTTGTGTATGAACTTGAGAGGTGTAAGTGGGGATGTGAGATCCTGCCATGTTGGATTGAATTTATGGGCCTTGTTGATTTTGAGCTTTTTGATGCCAAAATGGAGAGAAGGATTGATGGCCTTGATTACCTTTCCCAAATAAGAAATTGCGGCCATGAGGAATGTTGGTGTTTTGGCTCACAGGAATGTTGGTATTTTGGCTCATAGGAATGTTGGTATTAACCTGTGAGAAATTAGGTTGGGTTCCTTGAATGAAAAATCTTCATTTATTTATCCCAAAAGGATTGGATGAGTTGGTTGCCATAGCATTTGAAGAACCTAATAACAGGTTTGTTGATGTACTCATGGAACTAGATGAAGTTCCAAAGAGTGTTGATGTGGCTGCACCCATTTTTTTTGAAGGGATGGTGGATTTTTTTGGGGGGATGGATTTTGATGTTGTGGTGGTGTGGGTAGATGATCCCCTAATACATTTTGTGTTGGTTGTGGTGGTAGTATGACCAAGGGAGGTAGAATTGATGGTGTTGATGACATTCTATGAAGAATCTCCCATGGAAGGATTGTGTGATGGGGGACTGGGAAATGTTTCTCTAAGAGTTTTAAGATCAAATGCCTTTGGTAACTTAGCCCCTTGGTCAAGGAGCATAGCTAGGAATTTGGAGGAGTCATTTAAGACTACTTCTTCCACAAAAGCAACAACTAATATGTCTTCTTCAAAGACTTCCCCATTTGAGTCTCTGTGGATAAATTGTTCAAAAAGATCTTGTGGAGAGGGTGCGATGTTCATCTCACTGAAAGGATTGATATTGGAATTTCCCATGTTATAAGAATGATTTTTCATGTCATTAGGGAAGGAATCCATGCCAGTTGTGAAACCAAGAAAGTTGGTGTCTTGTCCAAACGAATCCATGAGTCTTTTCTTTTTCTATAATCTAGTTTCAACCATAAATTTTTTTCTCAACTTTGGGATGATGAGGGAGAATGATCTAAATATGACACTATGTTTTTGGTATTTTGGAATTTTAGGAATATTATGAAATGCAAATGAGACCAAAATGAGGATAAAGATTCATGAATGCAAATGGTGTGACACTAAAATGGAGATGCTAAATGGTATGCACCTAAAGGAGCCTAAGATGTACTTACTATTGAGAAATCTAAGGAGATGACAACTTGAGAAAACAAAGTTTTGGCAATGATTCAAGTTTGGAATACCAATGGACCATAAAAGGAATAAAAGAGGACAAAGTGAAGTTTCCACACTAGACTATCGAGTGGGAAATAATTCACAAAAGATTTGACTAAATGACAAAGGATGATTGGGTCCAATGATAACCTACTATTGAATGAAAAGTTTTGACAATGGATGGTAAGAGTCTACTCCTAAAACTTGCAAAAGTAAGTGTCTAAGGAGATAACAGAGTTACCAATGCAACTAATGGAATGCAAATGGAATCCTCTAATGCAATGTTTAAGGGAAGTTGATAAATTCAGTGTTTGGTTTAAATAGTAATAGTGAAGGAAGACTTGATGTAACTCTGGAAAAGATAAGTTTTGGACTTCAATTTTGACAGTGAGAAGATGGTTGTGAAGTTTTTGCAAATGCGTCATAGTGAATGTGGCTCAGAATGGCGAATGTGATTCTGGAACCAGTGAATGTGACTTAGAATAGCGAATGTGGTTTGAGATTGGTGAATGTGGCTCACAATGGCGAATACAATGCAGGATGTTTCAAATGTGATTTATCAGAGCAATTGTGACTCATAATGCTTCAAATGTAGCTCATTAGAGCGATTGCGGCTCAAAATATAGTGAATGCGCTTTGACCAAGTGTTTGCGTCGCATGAAGTAATTTTTGGAAAAAACAAGTTTTGTAGATTTCACCAGTTTTGTCTCAGATTTTAGCAAGTTTGGTGTTCAGTTTGTTGAAGTTTTTAGAAAACAGTTTTGCAAACACTTGGTGTTGTAAAAATAATTGAAAATTAACCACATTTAAGACATTGACAAAAATCATAGGGTTGCAAGGATAGTATTCTTTTGGATCCCACTAACTGCATATCCTTAGCGAATGAATTCAGAAGCTTGGCCCCACGGGCTCCCCCTTACAGTGCATTCACTTCTTAGGGAAACCAAGCTTCCAACCTCCATGAAACTCCCATGGTAGATTGATCATTTCTACTAAGAAGTGCACAAGTGGGGGTACCTTGGCAATGACCGTTGTTGCATCAAAGAATAGAATTTTTTTGGCTTTCTATAACAAAGGATTTAATTCAGACACCCATTCAAGTGGTCATACATGGGGCACAAGATTAAGCTCCATTAAGGATGCACTCCAGCCTAAAGAGGTTAAGCTCAATAGGGTTTTAGGGAGTACTACTTGGTCCGTATGACATATTTGCACTCGTAATTCTAGGCTTTCCCTTAGGATTCACATTTATATACCGGTCGGGAGTAGCTTGGCTAAAGAGCTTCGTTGCCAGTTTGAGTTGCTTTGGGGTGAGTACTTTTTCCCACCAAAGCAGGCCCAATTTTCTAAATATTAACAAAAGCAAGCCAACATATTCATAGTTCAATCAATCTTTGTTTAGAAACAAAGAGATAGCACATGAATATGCTAACTCACACTCACATGGCATTCATTTTAAGCCCAAAATGAAATTTGTACAAACAGAAAGAACAAGGGGCTCATTTTAACCATTTGTAGTATTTTGACAAACAAAGGGGTTTATTTTAACTGTTTGTAGTATTTTCTAACTAAGAGTTAATTTTAAACCCAATTAAAAATAAATATGTAGTGTTCTTTTTAACCTTATGCACTTGTGTGTTTGTCCATTTTTTACCAATGAGTGAAAAATACAAGGTTGTAAAGAAAAAAATAAATTAACATCTAACAAATTCTAGATGGACACATGCTGCAACAAACAGATCAGTAACACAAAAAAAATCTCTAATCTAGAAAAAAGAAAAGAAAATGAAAAAAAAACCGAAAAGAATTACAAAGAAAATTTTACTAGTCACCTACACTGCAGTAGAGCGGTTGCGGCACGAGATGCCAAATGCGGCTTTCGGATAGTCAAATGTGGCTTGGGTTTTCGTATGCATCTTTGTGGTTATCGAATGCGTTGCAACAGAGAAGCTGCGTCATTGTGGCTGGCGAATGCAGTGCAACAGAGCAGTTGTGTCACTGTGGTTGGTGAATGTGGTGCAGCAAAACAGTTGCATCCCAAGCGAATGCAAATGCGTCATTTTGTACATGTTTCTGCAAATGATTAGAAAAACGTATGAAAACTTGCAAAAAATGTGTCAAAATGGGTCGGATTTACCAGTGTAATGATGGATTTCTGCAAGATAGATTTATTAGTGTCTAATACATGCAATATTAATTAAATCCAAACAAACAATAGAATGCATGAGAGATAAATGAGAAAAAGAAAGGAACTGGAACAAGCTCACCCATTCTTCTCTCCTCCATGGCTGATTTCCATTGTACCTTCTTAGCTTGTTGTGATAAAAAATGTGCCATTAGATTTGTGTGAGCAACTTTATAGTTGACTAGTTCTAAGCAAAACTTTGAAGGACTTGTATTAAATAAATGCAAATAGATATTAATTCTAGCATGCAAGTAGCTAAGATAACAAATGAAAAATATTTTAAGCAATAATAATAAGAGATAATAACAAGAGATGTCGAAAATGAGAACAAGATTGTCATTTTATAGAAAATGCAATCTTGAACAGACAGATGAGATGAGAGATAGGGAAAATACCCTAGAATCAAATGCTAAGATTCAAAATGGAAACTCTCAATTAGGGTTAGGGTAAAAATCCCCAAATGTGTGGACAAGATTTAATTTAGGAAATTAAATCAATGATGGAGAATAAACATGACATTGAGATGAAAATAGAAAAAATCAAAAGATAAGAAGATGAGATCTTAGAAAATCAATAATTTTAGCAATTACTTGATTTGTAGAATAATATTTCCACTTTGAATTAAATTAATTCAAAATATGGATTTTGTGAGATAATAAGTAATTGATTTAAAATTAATTACTAAAAGAAGAATCAGTTAACTATGTGAAGTCATTTTTAAATAAATTGTTTTATTTAAAAAGAGGGAAATGTCACATAAGGCAATTAAATAATTAAGAATAATTATTTAATTTAGAAGAGGTAGTTAATTAATTAAATAAATTAAAGAATCTTTTTAATTAAAAGAGGATTTAGGAATTAGTGACATATTAAATAAATATATTAAAATATATGTATTTAATAATCAAGAGGATGTTAATGATAAAGATTAATTAAATAAATTGAGGACTTTATTTAATTATGAGAAGACTTGATAATTAGTGACAAATTAAATAAATAAATAAGATTTTTTAATTTAAAAATCATGAAAAATAGAAAATCATGAATTAATTAAATAATTATGAATTATTTAATTAATAGTTGAAGGTGGGTTAGAAACATAATTAAAGTGCAATAATTATGTCAGGACGTAAGGTGGTAAAATATTGCTTGCAGGCCTTCGTCATTTTTATATGTCTACAGGATATCGAAGGATACTAGTAATATCTTATTGTTTGTATCTCTCCAGTTGTAGTGGTCTTCTTATTGGGAAGTTTCCTATAATAGGATTTGCATGGGGATTGACCTGATTATTTTGTTGGTTAACTGTATTCTCACCCCTTGATGGATTAACATTATATCCACCCACTTGTGTTCCCACATTTGGGTTACATCCTTGATAATATGGTATATATAATTTCATGTACCATGATTTTTTCCTACATATTGTTGTTGAGGTATTTCTCTCATTCTAGTACCTTTCTATTGGGTATTGTGCTACAACTAACAATTTTTATTAGGATTTATCTAAGTTTTTACCAATATACCAAAGCTCAAAGGGATAGAAGTTGTACTAGAATTATTTTGTTGAGAAGTAGAAAACTAAGAACCTCCTTGAGAGATGTTTCTTGCAAATTTTGTATTAGGTATAACTTTTCATGTAACATTTGAATGAGGATTAATTGGAAGTATATTTGTTATTGCAATATTTTTGTAGGTGTTATATAAGATTATCAGGATGGATATTTAAAGGATTACTTTACTTCTAGTATGGTTTTGTGGTACTAATAAAGAAGTATAACCAAAATAGGAATTTTTCATATTCTCTGTCATTTTCTTCATATCATCCCTCATTCTCACAACTTCTCTAATTTTCATCTCTTGTTTGATTAATTCAAACTAAAGGTCATTCACTTTTTTGAGTAATTTCTCTTCAACTTGAAGTATATTTCCATATATTGAGGCTTATGGAATAGTTTGGGAGATATTAGTAGTCACATAAGATGTGGAAAGATTCTAATAAGAGACGTGATTTTTTTCCTGGACATGGGGACTTGAAGAAACATTTTATGTCTAAGAATTTTCTAAAGGCATGTTAGGATCAATCATCTTACTAGACATGCCATGTCAATATCATATCCTCTTTTATTTTATTTTATTTTATTTCTCTTTCATTTTTTGCTTGGAAGTCTCTTTTCTACCATGAATATATATGTATTTCGTTATGTGCTCAAAGTTAATTTTGGGACTCCAAGTCTTACATATCTAACTAGTGAATACAAAAAACTATCACAACTACTTATATAAACATAAACAATGCAAAAGTAGGATATTGTACATAGCTGCATACTTAGCTTTCCATGTCTATGTTTTATTTTTTTAGTGTCTAAAAACGTAATCTTTTTTCACACTTAGTTTGGATAATTGACATAAATTTGAACTAATTGTGTCTTTGAGTGGTCCTGTGATGTGTTTTACACATTCACATCATTATAAGATCTTTCTTTGATTAAAATTTACCTTAAATTGTCCTTTGCAAGAGTGTTGTAAAGTGTTATAACACACTTGCATGCTTTTCTAAGGTTTATTTAATTAATTAAGCCTAATGGGCCCTTTTTCAAATAGGATATATTTAACTTGTACCTTATTTAGGTTTTTTAAAGTGTTGTAACACACTTTCAAATTTATCTAGGGTGGTATTAATTAATTATGGTTAATTAGAGTTAATTGGCCCTTTTAATTCAAATTGAATCCCTCCTTTCAAGGATCTATCCTAAAAACCAATAATGATATTAAATGACATTTAATTTGGAAAATTTGATGTCTTGAAAAATGGTGTTGGGACCCATTCACCTTTACTAGCACAAGGTGTCCTCTCCATATAGGACACCCCTTTATATGCATTTTTAAGGTTGGTTTTATATGTACCTTCACCTCCCCAAAGCATGGTCCTAGAAATTTTCCCAAGAACCATTCACCTTTTTGGGACACCCACTTTCTATGAATTTTTGAGGTGGGTTTTTGATGTTATTTCATCTCCAAGAAGCGTGGTCCTAGAAAGGTGTACTAGGAACCATTCGCCTTTAGAGGTGAATGGGTCCTCCCTTAATGTGACCCCTCTTTTTGAATTTAATTGTGGCGAGATCCTTATAATTTTAATACCCAGATCTAAGGTCGGCTTGAATTATTTGAATTTTAGGGTTAATCTCTAGATTTAGTATAAATAAGGGGCTAATTCACATAGTTTCATCTAAGATTTTCAAGAAAAAATCCTAATACTTTACAAGAGTATTAGCATTTCAAGAGGAATTCAAGGAAATTTTAAGGAAAATGATCAAGAGTTTATTACAACAATTCAAATTCATTTCCTCATGTCAAGGGTTTAGTGCATTCATGTGTGTTTTTGAGCTGATAAATTTGATGTAGCATTCAAGATCTATCTTGTAAGCATTATTTGAGATCAAGATTTACATTTTCCATGGCCATTTCATGTTATATTTCTCTTTTGCATGCCAAGGCAACATCCAAGGTATCATCAACTACATGTTTCATGTTTCATGCTTCAATATCCTTATTTCATCATTTGGTTTAATTACCTAAAAGGGGTTTGAATTAGGAAAAATCCTATTTATTAAAAAACAAGAAGTTTTTCTTACCTTGAATGTGTGATTGTAGATTTATAGGTTGAAGATCAAGGGGGAAATATTGGAATCAAAGTTGTCAAATTTGTCAAGATCAAAAAGCTGTAAAAGTTGTCATCTACATTGCACGATCCCAAAAAGAGCTCTACAAAATTGATTTCCAATATTCAAGAGCTGGAAACCTAGGAATTGAGAGTGAAAAAATTGAAGTACAAGATCCAGAAATCAGTTTTTTCAAACCCTAAAAGGACTCATTCGTCACTAAAGGCGAATTAGTTCTTTATAGCCTAAAAAAAAAATATCTACAAGGTACACAAATTTTTAATGTCTAAAAACTTCCCTCATAGTTGCTATAATAGGCAGGTATCATTTTTTATTATTATTTTGTAATTTTGACCTTCAAAATTAAATTTTTGATAATGAAAATTAGTGGCTCATCATCTTGATCCACTCATCTTGATGAACCCTATTTTTATATATTTCAAATTTGTAGCTTTTTCTTGAACTTACTTGTAGGATCATCTTTGAATAGAGACCTTCTTCCCTCCATTTTAAAAGGAATATTTCCTTCTTACAATTATCACCAAAAATATGATTTATTAGAGTCAATCTAAGGCCTCTTGTAATGCTCAATCAGATTCGTGTTATATATATAATTTAGAGGAGGCATTCCTAGCTAAAAAATCTACTAAACCCTCACAAAGACTTCATTTAATTATCAAATAGGGCTTGATAATATTTTGATGATCTTGGCACTGTATGTACATTCATGGACCATAAATGGCCTATATCAGTGAGTATAGGTGGTTTACACATGTAAAATAAAATAGTAAAGGATCAAAAGGAAATAAAGTGTTAACCTACAAAATAGGTGAAATAACTTAATCTTCTATTGATTCTATAGGGACCTTCAACTTAACACTGTAACTATTAACTATTAAACATGAACTTTAAAATTCACTAGCACTACTATGAGTGGCGCTACTGGGGAAAACAATGCTCTCCACTACCTTGAAGCTTTCTTGGTGGTTTCCCTTTCGTTGGGGCTCCATTTTTTATGTATGGAGTTTTTTGTGGCACTTCTCACCTTACATGTTGTAGACAACAATTATCCCTTTTTTACTACTATTTGCGAGGGATTTTCTTGGTTGTTGTTGTTTATGGGAGATTATGGTTTTCGAATGACTTCTTTGATGGTCAACATTTTTTTTCTTGCCTATTATGATTGTGAGCACTACATTCAGGGTGTTTCCTTCTTCATGTGCTCCCTTTTGACTCTTTTGGGTGGAGCACCTTATTTTTGGGGCCTTGTTGGTGTCCCCCTTAGTCAAGTTCGATTCTCCTTTAGGATATTCCTTTTGGATAACTTAGAGCTCAATACTTTTCCCTAGGTCATTTTTGAAGATCTTGACAAGTTTAGGGTTTGCTTTATCTTTTGGAACCTCATCTGGTATGTAGATGAGGGTTTCTTCCTATTTTTTGGGGTATTATCTTCTCTAATATCTAGGAGCCATTTTTTTGCAAGAAGGATGTTTTGATCCCTTTTCCAAATATGAAGCTACTATGGTAAAATGGGGAAGTTATTATTGGAAAAAGGTTTCCCAATTTTTGTTCTTAAAATATTCTCTTGTGACATTCTTGGAAGCTTTGGCAACCCCTTTTTATGTTATTTGGTTATTGGATAGGGTTTATTTTACACTTTTCTTGAAAACTCGGATTATTATGTCGCTAAAGGGAGAAAGTCCACCCTTATGTTGTTGAAGTTGATGGTTGGGCTATGCATAAAGGCTTTCTCCCTTGCAACTTCTATTGATGTGGTGATTGAGTATGTAGATATCCTTTGTTGTTGTCAATAAGGCATGCTTAGGGACTTCTCCCATAGAGGTGGAGAGGCAATTTGGTTGATGGGGTTACTTGGCTCCATTAACATTACTTTTTTTTATGGCTTTGAGATAGTTTCTCTGAGTGACAGTTTTTATGTGGCATAGCTATCTCAGGTAGTGTTGTTGGGCTCAACTTTATCTTGGCATGAAAATGATACATTCTGGTATATCTTCATTCTTGGAGTCACATGTAATGTTTTGATCTAATTGTTGGCTAATTCTTGTTGTTTTTCCTAGCTTTGGATCTACCTTTTCTATGCATATTCTTTGTTGTAGGTTGTTGTTTTATCTTTGTTAGTGTTCCATGTGGTCTAGGTTTTGAGTTCCTTAAAAAAATACTTTTTCTCTAATAAAAAGCACTACTAAATCTTACTTCTTACTACTTAACCTCTCTACAGAACAACTAAATGGAACGTCACATAGTGCAATTCATAATACAAGATATGATTCACGTACCTTTAATTAAGAATATACTTGAAATGAATGTAAAAATGTAATATTCTAATCTAATAATATAAATTAAGGTGGGTGACCTGTACCTCAAGTGGCCCTTGCTCAAGTCATTGTACCCACATGAAAATGAAATATGTGATACTTGAATCAACTAATCATAATAGTAAACCAAAATATATTTATTGCATATAACTAAACTCTCACGAAATGACAAGAATCTTCACATATCTCTCATTTATGAGTGCATATCCATTACAATTAAATAAAAAAAACTAACAATGAAGTATTGTTGATAAAAAAAAAACAAGATCTCTCACAAAATATATCCTCTAACTGGATCTGCTCCTCAACCATTGATCCAAATATATAGGCTAAAGAGGAATTTTATTTGCATAAGGACTAAAAAAAAAACTACATGAAAATGCCCACTCTCCTTCAAAATAGGGAGAGGACTAGTCTTTACAATTAAAACCATAATTGAAAAATATAGAAGAAGAAAAATAGAATTGAAACTCTTCCCTAATAGTTTGGTAGAAATGTTCTCTAGGAAAATTCTCACGTTGGATTCCTTGTCAATATAGAATTTTTCTTCCTCTTGTCATCTTATGGGATGATATTCTAATTGACGATTGACCACTTCAATGATTTATTTCATCATTTTTGATAACTATCATGTTGTCAACTTTTTGGAATCTCCTTTGCAATCTGCCTAAAATCCTTTTATTATGGGCTGAGCTCTTCAATATTTATAGGTCACAATAATTTTTTTTGCAAGAGATTACTTCCATATAAAGTATACAGACCATTAAAAACCATGAATTAAACATAGAATCATATTTAATTTCATCCACATTTATGTATTTATCCATTCAAACATCATCATATCATATAGTATTTCCACATATCAAAGTCTAGTTTAGGTTCCACAAAAGATATAAAAGATATATAAGTTTCAGGAATGTTTGTTTTTGAAAATTTAAATAGCATTTACAGGGTGCTATACCCAACACAACAAGCCAATACGGCTAAAAAGGGACAAGTCTTAAATAGCTAACATAACCAGAAAAAATAGGAAAAACTAGAGACAGCCCAAAGTTAGCACACCAACAGCCGAGAGATAGCCGACAGACCAGCACCAGGAGCAAACTAACTTGCATCGTCCTAGTTCTTAATTAGGAGGTCCACCACCTTGTCTCCCACCCACGCTTTTTTATCCTGGCTATTGTTCCCCTCCAATTCCTCTTTTATGGCATTAGACAGAGTACTCGTAACAAAGTGACCCAGTTTCATGGTAAAGCGGGTTAGCCCCCTAAATATTTTATCCAGACTATCCAACCACTTTGCCACCTTATCTGACTCCACCCCAGCATCCATAGCATTCTGACTCTCACCAGGCTCATCCACCAGTGGTTGCAGAGAGTATGAGACGGAGCCAACAAAAGGGATTTTACTGTCCTCCGAAGTAAGCGGGGGCCTTTCCACCATCTCATCTTCAACATCTTCAGACTCTTCTTCCTTGTAACCCTTGTTGTCCGACTGCTCCTCCTATGAATCCTCGATGATTAACCTCTTCTTGTTGATCTTTGCTAGCCTCCCTGATCTCCTTTGAGCACTTTCCCCTCCCGTCATCTCTGTGTTCCCCAAAACCATATCCCCTTTCGAATATTTCCTAACCACATTCTTACCCTTGCCATCTTTAACAGTCACCGCCTGCATGCAATAAGTAGCTTGAAATGTTAAAATATAAAAACTAAATGGAAGAAAACTAGCTATTAACAATGCTCATTAGTTTCCACCCATAAGGGGAATTAAGATATACAAATTTTACAAGATATTGTGAACAAAGACATGACTAACGGTATATAGAAAACAGAACTAAATTCACATAAATATATCTCAAACTCTACTGAAGAAAATAATCATTGGAATAAAAAATGCTTGCCTTTTTTCTCCAATACACTTACCAATTTATTGGATTATTATTATGATTTCTAACTGGTTCTTGAAACTATCTTAAGGATATGTAATTCTTATGCTCAAATATTTCAAGAGTTTTTCCCACAAAAATGAGAATGATTTAAAAATTCTCCTCTACACTCTAGGCTCCACAAAACCTAGGAGCATGATCATTTACAATATCTAATAAACTTTCACACCATTTATAGAAATATATTATTATAATAGGTATGTTATTTAAGGATTTACCAAGAATTACATATTAAACCCACTTAACTAGGCTAGATTCTTGGAGAATTTATGTATTTTTAGCTCTAAGAATATAAAATAATGTTAAGAAATAAGTTATCACAATAATGGAAATATGATTTTGAAAATTGATGGCCAAGTAAATTCTTCTAGAACTCAAATTTAGATGGGTACCTTTAACCTGGACTATGGATTCAAAAAGAGATGAAATTATATTGTTGGATAAGATATTTTAAACAAATTATATCGAAGCATACATATCACTAGGCCTCATAATGTTGTCCTTCAGAATTTACAACTAGTTATTCTTATTAATCCTTGCATACATGTGTAACCCTCAATATTTATCATAAAAAAAAAAATCTACTGCTTGAATTGAAGTTGTAGAAGAAATATTAATTTCCAAAAACTTGTAACAATGAATAGAAATGATCCTTGATAAATTTATACTCATTAATGAAATGAAGTATACAATTTATAAGGCAAGTGATTGTAAAATTGTCACTATATGATCATGTACTCTGAACTTGTATTGATATACAATAATATAATCACATTTACAATTCTTCACTAGAAACCCTTAGACCAAATGAATACAAACTTAGAATTAAATTTGTTTTCTTAGAAAATCCAAGATCCTTACACAATGGCTCTGAATTCCCTTCTATAAAAATAAGGGAGCAACGAGCTTTGACCCATAGATAGATGTCATATTTTTGTAGTAATGAAAAATGTATCCCTTTTCCTTACTTGATTTGGGAATAATTGTCATTGAATTAACCTAATTTTGCATAGGAAAATGTTGTAATGTGTTGTAACATATTCATAATTAACTAGGGCCCCTTTTTAATTAAACGTACTTAATTTGTACCCTCTTTTAAGTGATGTAAAGTGTTGTAACAAAATTTCACACTTATCTAGAACCTCCTTAATTAATTATGGTTAATTAGAGTTAATTAACTCCTTTAACTAAAATTTAAGCTTTATTTGTGACACCTCCCAATCATCTATCCCGAAGCCCATAATTCAAATTACATAACATTTAATTGCAAAAATTTTAGGTCCTAGAATGTTTTTGTAGGATCCATTCACCCTAGGTGGTGAATGGGTCCTCCCTCTATAAGACCCCTCTTTCTTTGAAGATTCTACATGGTTTTTTAATGTACTATCATCCCCAAAAGGAAAGGTCTTGGAGAATTATGCTAGGACCCATTCACCCTAGGTGGCGAATGGGTCCTCCTAAGTAATCAGGACCCCCTTTTTGAATTTCATCCTGGCAAGATTTTAATAATGTTTGTTTTGAAATCTAGTGTCAGCTTGAATTGTTTGAATTATGGGGTTAATATCTTGATTTAGTATAAATATAGGGTTAATTCAAATAGTTTCTCCTAAAAATTTTGCAAGAAATCCTAGAAACTTTGAGAGAGCATCCTAATACTTTACAAGAGCATTATAGAGAACTTCAAGAGAAATTTTAAATGCATTTCAAGGTAGATTATCAATTTTTTATTCCAACAATTCAATATCATTTCATCATGTCAAGGGCTTAGTACATTCATGAATGTTTTTGAGCTAATATTGTGGATGTAACATTGAAGATCTACTTGCAATGGTATGTGCAGGATCATCATGGAAAAAAAAGGCCCTTAATTGGCAATTAAACTCAAAAAATCTGAATTGGGCAACTTGACGTAAAAATTTGAATAAGTTATCTATATTATTTCAGAAACATGTAAAAATAGAATCGGTAGAAATTTGAATGTAGTTTCTAAACTACTAGACCTTTATTAAAAATAAAAATCTATTTGGTCAAAATTTGAAATTTCAATGTAGTAGTACTTAAATTTCAAGGTAAAAATGAGAAGTAGGTGTCTGTCTGACCACCCTAACCACAATAAAATGATAATATTTTTTAATAATATTTTAGATATAAGTTTAGGACTCATGTCCCGATGTGATGCATATTTTTTTATAATTTTTTTCCAGGAAAATAATTAATTATGATTTTTTTATTACAAATTAAAAAAAAAAAAAAACTCGTCTATCTAACCACCTTAACTTGGTCAAAACTTCATGAAATTATTATTATTATTATTTTTAATCCTATAGTATGTGAAGCATAGAATGTTGCACATGTTTTGGATTCAACAAATGTGATACCATTTGAAAGTTATAGATTTTATTCAACCAGCCTATCAATCGAGACTTTTTTCGTAATTCAAATAGAAAATGAATAATAATAATTTACTAAATTCAAAAGAAAGCATAATTTATATGGGTGGAAAGATGATAATATCCTTTAAAAACCCTTTTCGTTTCATCAATTTTGGGTAAAAAAATGTCGTCAGCCACATGGGTCATTATATCACTTACATATCGCTACTTTTTGGCCCATCATGATCCTGCACATACCCGAAAGCATTATTACACATCTTATTCAAGGATCAAGATCTACATTTTTCATTGCCACTAAATTTTAGGTCATAGATTTATACCCCAAGACAACATCCAAGGTATCTACATTACATCATTTCATGCTTCATTCTTCAATTAGATTATTTCATCATTTGGTTTAATTATCTACAAGGGGTTTGATTTAGGAAAAACCCTATTCAATAAAAATCAACAAGTTTTTCTCCTCTTGAGTGTGTGTTTGTAGATTAATAGGTTGAAGATCAAGTGGAGAAGAAGTTTGAAGTAAAGTTAGAAAAATTTTCAAGTTGAAAGATTATTTTTTATAGTATAAGAACGAAGAATTGAATCTACAAAATTTATTACAATTTTTTTATAGCTAAAAATTGAGAATCTAAGAATGCAGACATTAAGGAAAATAACCTAGATCTTAGTTTCAAAAACCATAACAGGGATCCATTCACCACTAAAGATGAATGAGTCCTTTGTGCCCTAAAAATAGGCTTCTTACAACAAGGTACACACAATTTTAAGCTCTAAAAACTCCCCCATAGTTTCTATAATAGTTAGGGTTAGATTCTTATTGTTATTTGCATCTTTTGGCTCTCATAATTACATGTTTTGGGTGGAGAAACCTAGTTGTTCATTATCTTGACTCATTTCACTTTGATGAACCCTATTTTCCACCTAATCATTAATGGTGAGCATGACCAATTGAATATTGCAGTCTTTTTATTTTGAAGTCTTTCATTACATCTTAGGTTAGATCTTGCTCTCATTTTCAACTCATTTAGAGTTTCTTGCATTGCATTCAAAATTGCATCTCATTTAAGGTCTAACTTTGTATTGCTTTGCATCTCTCTAAATCTGAAAAATACAAAAAAAAATCAATCACTATGCATATCATTTAAATTGCATTTATTTTCATTTAATAATCAAAACAATATTGTATTACAACATAGGTGCTTGCATCCATCTTTTCATTGCATTTTCACATTGCATTTTTGGAAAATCTAAAATTGAAACTTACTCCCTTAGACGTGGAACAAAAACATATTACTAAAAGCTTGCAAATCATTCAAAACTAGTTTAAAAATACCTAATGAGGACCCATTCGCCCTTACTAGCGAATGAGTCCTTGATCAGGTCAAACCTACACCTTCTGGCATTTGAAAAGGTATTAAAAATCACCCTAAAATCAATAGAAATATATTAGAAAAACCTAACTAGGACCCATTCGCCCTTACTAGCGAATGAGTCCCTATTATCTACTAATCTACATTTTTTGGAAATTAAAATCTCATTTTTAGGCTTATGTTTTCTACTATTACTTTCTTGTTTCAGTTTTCTAATTTTCTATTTCAAAAAATTGATTGCATTTAGCTTAAATTTCTTCATTTCAGTACATTGTTAAAATTCAATTTTTCATTCAAACATTTCATTTTCAATTTATTGCATTGTGTAGTCAGTAAATTTCATTACTTAGAAACTAAAAATTACATTTCATTCTAGGTTGTTGCATTGCCCCTTTTCCATTTTTAGGGTTTGTAGATTGGGTTTGTAAAACTTGTATGAGCTTTAAAACTTGGTGTCTTATTAACAATACTATTGAAGATGTATTTTGAGGCTCATATCATCCTACGATATCTCACTTGCCAGGATCTTAGCTTTTCTATATATCTTTCTCATAGTGTCGATAATCAACCGTCCATGGCTCATAATTTTCATACTTCATTTCCCATGACTTCCCTTCCTACAATAAATTTTCTTAATGTTACCAACACCATCCCTACCATCCCTAGTTCCATTATATCTTTGGGTACTACTCAAAGACAAGATGGAATTCCAATTCCATCCTCCACGATACCAATGTCCATTCCTGCATACACTAGCACACAACCCAAAAAAACCTTTCAACCTAACATAACCATTCAACCAAGAAAAAAAATCATACCCACTAGCATTGTGTACACTTCCATAGGTATTCCCACAGGAAATACTTCTAGTCTTGTCCATTCGAACATAATAACTCCTCAACAATCAACCTTCACCAACCTACAATTCACTAGCCCTCCACATAGATACACTACTCCACCTTATCCCCCTCAACCTTACAACCAAACTGATCCTCTCATTAGCTCATTTTTGCAAAATATGACATCCCTCCAACAAAAAGTTGCAACATTACAATAAAACAACAAAAATCAACCTTTGCAATACATCAAATCGAACCCATTGTCTTTTCACATTTTAAGAGCACAAATTCCACAAGGTATAGAAGTCCCTCGATTCAAGAATTATGGTGGAAAATGAGGTCTTGTTAGCCATGTTTCCTCTTTCATAGCCTTGTGTAGTGATTTCATCTTTGAGGATAAACTTTTGGATAAGCTAGTCCCTATGTTCTTAAAGGATATTTCTTTAAAGTGGTTCTCTTATTTGCCGGAAAATTAAATTGGTTTATTCAATAAACTCATTGATTCCTTTTACAACCACTTCCATATTCACATGGGTCCCAATATGACCCTTTCTAATTTAATGACATGCAAAAAAAAAGAGGATGACAAAGTGACTAATTTCATAGAAAGATACCAAACACTTTATTCACAAGAAAACATTAAGATTCTTGATGCCAACCTTCAAGATAAACTCCAAAGAAAAATTGAAATGTTGATATTTCCATCCTTCACACAGTTATGTACAACACTTCGTGATTATCAAAATTTGACTTGTGGATGTGATGTGAAGAATCCCTCTAGTTGTACTGAAAACATGAATTGACAACCCCAAAAAATTATCAACCTTTCAATAAATATAATAATGGATTTTTAAAACTAAATTCCCCTCAAACAAGTCAAAAACCTAATACCCAAGTGGTTGCTATTAAAAGACAACTCCTTTTAGGGAACAAGAGAGAGATTTCACTCCTTTACCCAATACCCTTGATAATAACATGTTGCACCTTATTGAAAATAACATCCTTACATTACCTCCTATTATAGAGTGTGACCCTAATATACCATTGCCTCAAGGATTTCAAAAAAATTCTTATTATCATTACCATCAACAAAATGGGCATGGTACAAAATACTGCAAGCATCTTAAACATCTTGTGCAAGACCTTATTGATAATAGCTAGCTTCCAATTAGAGGTGTGAATGATCAAGGTCATAATTTTCTAGCCCCTCCTAATCAAAATTTTCAAATCTTTACGAATCCCATGCCTAAACATATTATTTCGTTTGTTAAAGCTAGTGAAACTAATAATGATGTAATGAATGACACAGATGATGATAATATGGATACTATTAAACAACATCCCAAAAATATTGTCATATAATTTATTGATACTAGACCTCATAAGGTCTCAAATAAAAATCCTCTTGACATGGATTTCTCACAAAATGACATACTTAAAGGTACACCTAATTGTCTGCTTTACATAGTTGGACGAATCAATGATAAATCTACTAATGGGATATTGATTGATCCTTTCTATGGAGAGAATGTGGTCACTAAAGAATTCTTATATGTGCATGAAATATATTAAAAATAATATGAAAAAGTGAAAGCATGGATCTAGACACATAATTGGTTTGCTTGTCGTGCAGTAGGCTTGATAGATCTCCCTTTAAAATTTTGACCAAAAATGGTAATTATCTCATTTTCCATATCCCACAATTAGACAAATTGTTTGTGAATCTAGTCTATCCATGGCTTCGCTCCATGAATTTCATCCCTTTGGTTGTGCATAAATGTATAAAGTTTCGATTTGGCAATGATATCTTTAATTTGCATCATAGTGGATTTAACCCTACCTTGGCCCAAGGGAATTTTTTATTAGATTTTTTTCTCCCAAGCCTATGGAACCTATCAAGCCTCATGAGTATTTCTTTTTCAAATCAAATAAAAAGTTTAAGACAAGTAAAATAGCAGAATTATCCCTTCGAAACACACCACAACCTATAACTAAAAATCCTATCCTTCACGAAGAAATGATTGAACTGAAAGCCCTTCCGAACATACAAGAGAAACCTATAGAAAAAACTCCCACAATTTCCTACAAGAGACCACGAGATAACAAAAATAATCATGTTGTCCCTCCTAAAGTTAAACAAGTTTACAAAGTCAAAGAGAAAGTGGTTGAACAACCTACTATTGCTTCTTCTATTTCTTTCAAGGAAGAGAAGGAACCTATGATTGAAAAAATTTATGTTACACAAAGACAAATTGGAAATAGATTGAAATGAAATTAAAGTGCTAGAGAGGCATAGATGGCATGCTATTGGACACGCAGATTAAAAACTCAAGAAGACAAGAAAAACATAGAAAATCAGAATCTAAACCTTCTTGAAGCAATGCATGATGAATTTATACCATCACTACAACATAAACAAGAATGCTCCATGAACATTATCCTTTGACCTCCCATTGTGATAAATATATATGATGATATTAGCATTGAAAATATTGATGAACAAGTGCATGACGAGTTGAATACATTGTTTTCTTCGTCTATAAAATTAAATGAAAATTTTTGTAAAAAGAGTGTTGAACCTAGTGCTTGCCCTAGTTTGACACTTGCTCTTGTCCCTTTATACTGACCAATATTGGGATACAAATGACCTGCTTTAGGTTGACTTGCATGTGCCTAACTAGTCTTTTGCATTTTCATATTTTCTTTATGTGATTGCATGTACGTAATGTGATCCCTTGTGTCATTTTGTTTGATGTATTTCTCTCTTTTTGCGCATGCCTCTATATGTACCTTCATTCTATGTTGTAATAATTTTTCATTTGTCTTTTGTTTTACTTTTGGGGTTGGCACAAGGCATCAAGACATTTAGGTCTCTTCCATGTTGACCCATAATATTTTATGTTATCTTTTCATTCATTTTATGTTTTCCTTTTGGGGATGACATAAGGCAACGAAACATTTAGGTCTCTTCCATGTTGACTCAAAAGGATTTTTCCTTTATTTTTTCTCTCTTTATGTCATTCTTCAAGTTCTATGAGTATTTAGGGAATGATGATAGTTCCATGCTCTATGAAAAATTGTAGCAAAGACATACTGACCTTGAATCAATAGATCCCTTATGTATTTTTAGGGGCAACCCTTCCTTCCTATTTCATGTAGCAACTTTATTTTGAAAACATATAACTTGGCATAGGGTTTTTTGAGGATAGCTCTCATGTCTTAGGAAAAACATTTGGCTACATTAAAGCAATTGCTCATAGTAAAGGTGTACCATCCACTTTAAATTTGGGGCATCCATCAATGAAATATTTTGAAAAATTTCATGGCATGATTTTTCTTTTTTCTTGTGATGTGTCCTCTTCTTGGTGGTGTCATTAGGTTTGATGTCCTCCAAGATTGCATGATCCTCCTTCATGGCATGATGTGAATGATGTATCCCATGAGTTATGATCTCACACCCTTGACTTGTCCCCTCTTGGAGACATTAGGTACAATGCTCCCTAGGAAGAAGACCTTGCATGAACAAAGAAAAATCCCCTTCAACAAAATTTAACAACATTACAAAAGAATTTACAAAAAACATTACATTATGGTGCCTTATCAAAATATTTAGGAGGATAACTTCGGTATGGTATGAGAGGATAATATGATTCTCTCATTTTCCACTTCATTGGGATAGCTCACCAAGTTGAGAGATAGAGGTTCCAATACCCCAAAGTGAGCACACATATTTTGGGATAACTCACCTAATGGATAGGCTGAGGTTCCACTACCCCAAAGTGAGCAGCATATG
This sequence comes from Sequoiadendron giganteum, assembly GCA_007115665.2. NCBI lineage: Eukaryota > Viridiplantae > Streptophyta > Pinopsida > Cupressales > Cupressaceae > Sequoiadendron > Sequoiadendron giganteum. The sequence goes on along the minus strand of CM021105.1, from coordinate 572,437,754 downwards.
TTATGAACAAACAACCCTATTCCACATCACATTGAAACCGTTGTGATTAATTATTTTGTTTATTTTTCTTGTCCTTTGACAGGGTATGATTACGTATCTTTGTTATTGCTACATACTTAACTGTCTCGAATGTATATTTTAGTGTTAGTTTGACATGGCGTTATCCTCTCACTGAAGTGGGGGAAAAATGTAGTGACAGAAAAAGTATCCCTTTTCCTTACTTGATTTAGGAATAATTGTCATTGAATTAACCTAATTCCCTAGGTTTAATGTTTTTAATGTGTTTTAACAGATTAACACTGATCTTGGGCCCCTTTTTAATAAAATTTACTTATTTTTTAACCTTTTTTAAGTGTTGTAAAGTGTTGTAACACACTTTCACACTTATCTAAGGCCTCCTTAATTAATTTTGGTTAATTATAGTTAAATAACTTCTTTACTTCAAATTTAAGCCTTATTTGTGACACTTCCCAAGGATCTATGCCGAAACCCATAATTCAAATTACACAACATTTAATTGGGAAAATTTGACATCGTAGAAATTGGTGCTAGGACCCATTTTCCCTAGGTGGAAAATGGATGCTCCCTCTATAGAACACCCCTTTCCTTGTAGATTCTTCATGTGTTTTTGATGTACTTTCATCCCCCAAAGGCAAGGTCCTAGAAAGTTGTGCCAGAACCCATTCAACCTAGGTGACAAATGGGTCCTCCCTTAATGAGGAACCCCTTTTTGAAGTTCATCCTGGCATGATTTAATAATTTTTGTTTCCACATCTAGTGTCTATTTGAATTGTTTGAATTTCGGGGTTAATATCTTGATTTAGTATAAATATGGGGTGAATTCACATATTTTATACTAGCAAGTTTACAAGACATCCTAGAAACTTTGAGAGAGCATCCTAATACTTTACAAGAGAATTATAGAGAACTTCAAGAGCATTTTTAAAGGCATTTCAAGGCAGATTATCAAGGTTTTATTGCAGAAAATCAAGATTGTTTCATCATGTGTCAAGGGCTTAGTACATTCATGCATGTTGTTGAGCTAAGATTTTGGATTGAGCATTGAAGATATACTTGAAAGTATTATTACACATCATATTCAAGGATCAAGATCTACATTCTTCATGTCCACTACATGTTAGGTTGTTGATTTATACTCCAAGACAATATCCAAGGTATCTACATTACATCATTTCATGTTTCATCTTCAATTACATTATTTCATCATCTGGTTTAATTACCTACAAGGGGTTTGACTTAGGACAACCCCTATTTACTAAAAATCAACAATTTTTTATCCTCTTGAGTGTGTTTTTGTAAATTTATAGGTTGAAGATAAAATGGAGAAGAAGTTTGAAGTAAAGTTCCAAAAGTTGTCAAGTTGCAAGATTGATTTTTATAGTGCAAGAATGAAGAACTGAATATAAATAATTTATTATAGGTTTTTTGAAGCTAACAACAAGGAATTTAAGAGTCCAGACATTAAGGAAAATAACCTAGATCTTAGTTTCAGAAACCCTAACGGGGACCCATTCGCCACTAAAGGTGAATGAGTCCTTTGTGCCCTAAAAAATAGGCTTCTTACAACAAGGTACATGCCATTTTAAGCTGTAAAAACACCCCCCATAGTTTCTAGAATAGTTAGGGTTATTTTCTAATTTTTATTTGCATCTTTTGGCTCTCATAATTACATGTTTTCTGTGGAAAAACCTATTTTTTCATTATCTTGATTCATTTCACTTTGGTGAACCCTATTTTCCACCTAATCATTAATGGTGAGCATGACTAATTGACTATTGTAATTTTTAAATTTTGAGGTTTATCATTACATCCTATATTACATCTTGCACTCATTTTCATCTCATTTGTATTGAATTACATCTCATTTAGGGTTTCTTGGATTGCATTCAAAATTTTATCTCATTTAAGGTCTAAATTGGCATTATTTTGCATCTCCCTAAATCTGAAAAAAAAGAAGAAAAAATTAGTCATTATGCATTTAATTTACATCACATTTATTTGCATTTGAAAATCAAAAGAAGATTGCATTTCAACATAGGTGGACTTGCATCCATCTTTTCATTGCATTTTCACATTGAACCTTTGGAAAATCTAAAACGTGGAACAAAAAGATATTACTGGAAGCTTGCAAATCATTCAAAAATAGTTTGAAAATACCTAACCAGGACCCGTTCTCCCTTATTGGTGAATGAGTCACTGATCAAGTCAAACCTACACCTTTTGGCATTTGAAAAGGTATTAAAAATCACCCTAAAATTAATAGAAATGTCTCGGAAAAACCTAACCAGAACCAATTCACCGTTACTGGTGAATGAGTCCCTATTATCTACTGATTTACATTTTCTAGAAATTAGAATCTTATTGTTATTTGCATCTTTTGGCTCGCATAATTACATGTTTTGTGTGGAAAAACCTAGTTGTTCATTATCTTGATTCATTTCACTTTGATGAACCCTATTTTCCACCTAATCATTAATGGTGAACACGATTGATTGAATATTGCAATTTTTTTTATTTTGAAGTCTTTCATTGCATCCTAGATTAGATCTTGCAGTCATTTTCATCTCATTTGCAGTCATTTAAATATCGTTTAAGTGTGTTTTTGTAGATTTATAGGTTGAAGATGAAGTGGAGAAGAAGTTTGAAGTAAATTTACAAAATTTGTAAAGTTAAAAGATTGATTTTTACAGTGCAAGAACGAAGAATTGAATCTACAAAAATTATTATAGGTTTTTTTAAGTTAACTACCAAGAATCTAGAGTGCAGAAATGAGGTAAAATAACCTAGATCTCAGTTTCAAAAACTGTAACAAGGACCCATTCATCACTATATGTGAATGATTCCTTTGTGCCCTTATGCTTCTTACAACAAGGTACACACCCTTTTAATCTCTAAAAAATCCCCCATAGTTTCTATAACAGTTAGGCTTAGTTTCTGATTTTTATTTGCATATTTTGGCTCTCATAATTACATGTTTTGTATGGAAAAAATTAGCGGTTCATTATCTTGATTCATTTCACTTTGATGAACCCTATTTTCCACCTAGAAATTTCCATTTGACAATATTTTTCTCTAGGATCAAATAGAAACTAGTACAATTCCTTCGTAAAGGAGAAAAATAACCCTCACTAAAAATAAAGAAGTTGGAGAAGTTGTTGAAGGAGATATTTTTTATTTGACAATGATGGTGCAGCATGGAGAAGGCATTTGATTATTCTTTTGGGATTCTACATAATTTTCTTGAGAATAATCCTTCTAGAAACCATTGGGGTTTATGGTTATAACACAAAAGGATAAAAATAGCTGAACATTGCAAAGATACCTATGCATAGTTGGAATATTTGAATGCCATATAATTATATGAGTTGGATATTATATTTGATATTTGATGAGCAAAGAGATATATAAATTCTAGAAATTCAATATACTTCTCACCCCACCCTACATACATTCTTTCTAATAGCCACTCAAAAGAGAGTATCTAGTTAACATTACACATATACTCTAAAAAATTTGCATCTAGGAGTCAACTAGTCTCCCTACAAAAATTATCTAAACCAATCTCTATAGGGATAAAATTATCAGTGGTCGAATTGAGTAAATGACTGTCCATACTTTTGTTATCATATATGACAGCTGGGAGAGTAGGGACCAATGTGCTAAAGCATAATTTTTACTAATGAGAATATTTAAGTTCTCCACTCTCATCTAGAATTCTTGCAATAATATTTACTTCAATACACTCAAAATATGTTAATTTGACTTTTATATTTCGCACCAATTTAACCATGTATGCATGTACTTCTCCCACTACTTTATCCATATTCCATGTGGACATAATGTTGCTAGGCATATCAGTTTTAAATATTTCTATTTTTTATATGCCTTGTAAGTTAGAAATCCTAGGTATCTATTTATTCATCATTCTTGAAATCTAGTCTTTATGTCTAGCCATTATAGCATAAAAATATTTGAGATGTGGGTAAGATTCCTCAGAATCTTCTAACTTCTCATGAATATTTGATACCCTAAGATTCAATGAACTTATTTCACACTATTTCTCATTTTCTTCATTTTCTTACCTTGAGCATTATTCAACTTTTCCTCTAACTTCTCAACCTTCTGAGTAAGCTCTTCTTTTGCCTTCATCAAGCTTCTTACAAGCCTTGATGCTGAGGAAATTTCCTCCTTAGTCCTTGTTGGTTGAGTGTTTGCTTGTGTCTACTACATGTTTAACGTATTGTATCTTGCAATGATATTTACATGATCTTTTAGAAAGTTATCATAATAACCGGCCACATCTTATTTCTAGTAAATTTACTAAATTTTGTAGTGTGGAAAACTAAAAAATTAGCTTGGGGGGAGAAGTATTTGATACTCTTTTTTTTGTTAGGCCTCCCCTAATTTATTGTATAAGTTCTACAACTTGAGACTTATTGGTGTTAGGTACATGATTGCAAATAACTAGACTTTCCCATTTAGGGTTGAACCTAGACTCTAAATATGCTCACTCTTCTTGTTCTCCAGAAGATAATACCTTTTCATCCTAACTTTTGATAGTATCTAAAACATATAAAAATAGGGTTGGTGAACTTCCCAAACTGGAAAAGTGGATCCAAAGAGGGAAAATGGGTGCTACTTCTCTAATTTCCCTTCTCTAATTTCATTAAAAAATGAGATCCACACTATGAAATGAATATCAACCTTCATGTGAATCATGTCAACATGTGAATCTACTAATTCCCAGTTTATGCAAGAACAGGGGTATGAGCTAAATAACATTTTAGGGAGAAAGATTAAAAATAGAAAGTAACTCCAAATTATGATCTACAAAGTGCATTTAGAAGCTTAAACATAAAAACTAATGGAACCTATAGACTTTAGGGTCGATCTGGAAGGAATAAATGTTGTGTACCTTTTCAAGAATGTGATTTTTTAATGCTAACTAAGGACTCATTCAGCCTATGGTGAATGGGTCTTGGCTAGGCACTTGAAAAATTGATTCTATGTTTTGTTCTCCTATTTTTACACTCCCAGATTCTTGAATGTTGTAGTAAAAAATCTAGAAATAAATTTTGTAGGTCAATTTTAGTTATTTTGCAAGAATGTTGACAATTTTTATGACTTTGTAATTTTTTCTTTCCAAGATTTCTTCCACCTAAAATTTGCAATCACACATATCAAAGAGAGAAATTTTTTATTTGTTAGGTGAATTGGGATTTCCCTTAGTAAAACCTAATTTTTGGAAGTAAACCTTGAAAGAAATAAAAGCATGAAAGGAATGATGAATGAAGTAAAAATCTATGCCACAACTCACCAAAACATTAAATGAACCTTGATAATACAGGTATGCAATTTACATGAAATGACTTCAATAAATATGCATCTTGAATTTTAATCTATGATTGAAATGATACTTTGAATGCTTGATTGAATCATGAAACCTACATCAACATACTAGCTAAAATAACATGCATGACTCCACATAAATTTGACATAATTCTTGGATCTTGAATGATGCAACAAATGATAAAGAAATCTAACTTGGAATGCTCTTCACAATAATATTGATCATAAATTTTTCCTTAGAAATTGAAGACTTGAAAATCTTTGATTGTCTCTTGAAATTCTAGGAGAAAAATAGTGAAATAACTTTACATTTATATGTAGGTTACCTTAATATCTTGAAATTAAAATATCACAAGCCAACATTGAATTATAGATTTGAAAATGTTAAAATACCACTGAAAAAATACCAAAAACGGGGGTCTGAGGTCTATGTGAGGACCCATTCACCTTGTGGGTGAATGGGTCTTAGGTAACTTACATAGGACACACATTCTTAAAGGATGAGTGTTATGTAATGACATTTATGAATGTTGGATTTTCCTCTTCGGAAATGGAATTTAATTAGGCTTGGATTTAAATTAAAGGATCCAATTAAGGGTTAATTAACCTTAATTAAAATTGATAAATACCTTGATTAGTGTGAAAGTGTAAAGGTACACCTTACAACACCATAAATAAGGTGCAATTAAGTCAATTTTATTAAATAGGTCCTAAACCTAACGTGAATATGTAAAGCATATTACAACATTAAATTGATGAATAATTAAGTACATTTTAATATTAATTCCCAAGTTAAGTGTGAAAAAGGGATACTTCTTCCTACACTACAGTTTCTAGGGCTATTCTAGAAGCAATATCCCACTTAGGTAATAACTGTAGGCCACTTTCTCTTAAAAACATCCTTCCTTTCTCTAGGGTAATATTTTTAACATCAAAATTTATCTCCCTTAACACCAAATTTATCACCTCTTAATATTCGGAAGGGTGCACCTCTTATATTTCCTTATTATGTTTCTCATGAAACTCTTCTCTTTTGACCCTTATTGCAAAATCCTTGAAATCTTTCATTTTAACAAATTCATCATTCAAGATGAACTGATTGCATGTCATGGGACTTTCATCATTTTATTCATCTCTTCCCATCATTATTTTGATGCCAAATATTCTCTAAGGTATCATAAAAAAATTTACCTTTAGAAGCAAGTGCATTTCCCAATTCACCTCCTTTATGGTGACCTCAACCTCATCATCTTCATATACATGAAGGGGTTATTCAACAATAGGAAGTTTTGGAGGAGATAGTTTTGTAGATGGTTCCTCTTGAGGAGAAAGCTCTCTTATTACTATTTGATTTCCCTATCTTATAAAACAAAACAAAAAAGAATTTATGTTAGCCCAATAAGATGGACTTTCCTACATCATTGAGATCTTCCCAATTAATTTATAAATATTATTTAGCACCCTTTGGATCCCAGAAGTATGATCTTTAATATTAGCATAAGCTCCATGATAATTTTCTATCCTCTTTTATTTTTCATCTTATACTTTCCTAAAGGAAACCCATTTTATCCTTCTCTCATTTACCTCCTCATCATTTAGGAAATTTCTAAGCACATCCTCACCAAAGAGAAGCTGAGGTGCAAAAGATGATCTCTTTATTCTCAATCTCACCTAATTAAGAAATAATTTAGGGTCAAAGGCTCGTGTTCCATCTTGAACCATCTTGAAGGCTTGTAGAGTTGGATATATCAGTTCTAGGCCTTCCCTTGTAATTGTGAATTATCAAAATAGTGTGGAGAATAGGAAAAATGAGACAATATCTTTCCCCTTAAGGTGGGCCTTATTAGCTTCATTTAGGTGCCAGATTACCTCCAAGTATGCCAATATGAGGGAGACATACTTGGCCATGACATGGGTCCCACAAGGCACCCATATAACCTTATCACAATAGAGTTTGAATAGTGATACAAATCTCTCCAATTATGTTGCACACCCAACTCTAGAACTCTATCTTTGGGTCTTAGGAAATCCAATATTTCATTCTATGATTTGCCCTCCTTAACTCCCATTAGTGTCAACGCTATCTTGATAAAATGATTCTCAAATATTACATAGTTGGTTGCATCACAATGCATGTCCCATACATGGGAATAGAATTGGACAGGGAGAGAGTTACCCTTGTCATCTAACATTTGAACCTATAAATCCTTGTCCCAAATTATCTTTCTCTCATACAAGAACATATGACATGACAAGGAATACCATCTAAATTTTATTACCTTAAAGTTTTTTCTTGTCTCCACTCAGTGCTTGTGGATACCATTTGAAATATATGTGGCAAAATTAAATTTATTGTTGACCATAGGATTTTGTATATCTTCTTCCATGTACACCAATGACATAGGGAGTTTGGTGTTTTCAACTCCTCCCAAAACATGGCAAAATACATAATATGTCTTAAATAAAGAGTCATCAAATATTTCAGAGTTGAAAGGATCTACCTTAGTTGCATTGATTCCTCCAAAATTCTTATCAAATCCCTTCATTCTATTTTTTGGGAGACAAAATACCTTGTAAATATTTCTATCTTACTGGTATTTTTGCTTCAAAAGGTCAAATCTATGACCTTATTGGAAGCTAACTTCAAACCAAAAAACTCATAGATGGAAGCTTTGTCAGTTGTCTTCAATTATCCCATATTTTCTACCTAGATAACCCTAATATTATCATCATAATTCTTGTCTATGTGTCTAATAAGCTCCACATTCATAAAAAATTAACGGATAATCAACTTCCTAAGGTCATAATATCATACATTAGAAATGGGAACCCTAGATGCCCTTTTTCTATACTAATGTGAAAACAAATTCCACCCACTTACAAGGACCTTTGCATCTCTTCACTCCCTTGCATTATCTAATATACCACCTGTTGCACCAAATCCATTGACATGAACAACCTTTCTTGAAGAACTTGGGAGTTGCACAATCAAATCTTCATCAAGAGGCTTTTTAGATGAGGGTGATTGGTCCTTTGGTTTACTCATGGCTACTTTTTAGGGTTTTTTCTAAGGTTTGTGGATAAAATTTCAAGGGCATTGAAGCATTTTTAGGCAATTTAGTATATATTATAATTCAGACACCAACCCTAGATGCAAAATAATTATTGAAATTCTTAAATAGAGGAATTAAGAAGGTCACTTATTTTGATGCTCTAGAAACCCTAGTTTGTCATGAAAGCTTGAAAATTTTCTCTCTAGATTTAATGAATATAAAATGATTTGATTTCTTAGTTAAACTATAACATTTATAAAAGAGAACTTTGGTATAAATTTGGTAGAAACTATTCATTTCCTCCATCACTTCTCTTTCACATGAGCCAAGCATATCCAACCATCCATTTACTAGGTTTGAATGTGATTCATCAATCTTCTATTGATATGATAAATCTGATGATCCAAATTGATTTGTCCAATTTGAAAATCCTTAACATGCTTTGAAAAATCCTAGGCAATAAAAGCTTTCCATGTCACCATCACTTTACACATCATCCATGTGGGCCCACTAAGAAAGGTTTATTTTTAAAGTAGCTAACATCACCAAATGGTCCATGTGGCAAATTTTCATGATTTTGCAACTTGAAAGGGGGGCCACATTGAATAGATTATAAACCAATTCCTCGCCATATGTTATCATTCCACTAGTCAAAAGCTTAGTCTTCATTAAAAAAAAACTTGGAGTCATTGAGAAATATCCATATTTTATTTTTCCACACTTCAACAAAAAAGAACCTAGCCCCTTTTGAAGAGCTTGTGGACTCACATAATTGCACAAAATTTTGACAAGTGTCGACCTTTCCATAGTTTAATATATTTCAATTTAGTCTTTCTTAGTCAATCAACATAATCACAAAATTCGTTTGAAAACATGTCACTTGTCCCTTTTCCACATCTCCACACTCAAAGACTTCACTTTCATAAAGCATTGTATAGACTTGCAAATGTATGCCAAAGAGGATTCCATGTGCCATATATTCCACAATTTCACAACAATTTTTTATTTTAGTGACTTTCCTTGTGCAAAATAGTGTAAACCAACAAAATGGGGATAAGTGTTACCCTTTCCACATTTTTTCAACCTTTCTTTTCATTGGTAAAATATTTCTCATAGATTGGCAGAAAAAAATAAGTACATTATAGATGACAAGCAATGTGATTATTAAAGAACTTGGGTGTGAGCTCACTTAACATTTTCAATAAGCTTATATAGTAATTTTATTAAGTGAACACTAGGAAAAGGTAAAGGGGTAGGTAACCTTATGTCATAAAGGGCTTCATAAAACAACTTAGGAAATTGGAACCAAGTAAATAATTCATCGATGATATATAAATAAGGTGCAAGGAAGAACAAAGTGAGTAGGATTTTGTAGTGTTTTTAGACTTGAATGCCTAGGAAAAGCAATATTTTTCAAAACCCTAGCAAGAAAGAAACTTTTTTTGCAACTTTTGGATAGAGGAAAAGATAGAGAGTCATAGAATTTTAAAATTGCACCACCAAGACCATTATGCTTACATAGTTGCTCATACATTTCTTATGTTTTCTATCCTATTAGTAGTCATTGTGCTTTATTGTCAGGTTAGTCTTCTCATCTATGAGAGATTCATCTTTTTCTTTTATGTTATATAGTAGACTCTTCTTAATGGATTAAACAAATGTCTTCACTATATATATTATCTATTTTAATATAATTGGATAAACTAGGGATATATAGCATAGTGGAAAAAAATTAAACTAATATCACTAATATTACATGAGAACTCATCTTAAATAACAATAATTTATCTCATGCGAAAAAGATCTATAAGCTAGATGACTAAGATCTAACTTTTTTTTCTCTTTGTTATATTTCTTTTAAATAAAAAATTAATTTATTAACTTATTTTTAAAATTGACTATCTATTTAAAATTGATCATATCTCTCTTATCTAATAATACATGCTTTTTAATTTTCTTGACTAATACAAAAGAATATTTGAAAATGATGAAAACATATAAATATAATTTAAATTTTAAAGAAATATATAATGATGAAATGTAATAACTTTTTTATTTTAAATAAGCAAAACATTTTTAAAAAATTGTACTATTATAAATGGATGAAGTAATTAATAAAATGGTAACTACTATTACAACTCCTCCTCAAATATACACGGAGTTTACTATTTAAGGAGAGCTAAAGTAAAGTACATAGGGCTAAATACAAACCAGCAAATATATAAAAAAACGACAGCCTAAGCTATGAAGATTTCCATAAAGGCTACAATCAATAGTGAGAATCATAAAGGGATTTTCTTTAATTCCTACAATGAAAGCTTTGGAACCGTGATGAATTTTCATTACAGTCTGAGAACACAAGTGATACAGCAATTGCTATTCGATTAAAATTATCTTCATTGAAGATTTACTGATTCACAAATACTATTTTTGTAGCTCTTGCAAGATATTCTTGGTATCGAGCTTCAGACAACGATTTCTGCAGCTGTAAGTTTGTGTGAAACTTGTGGATGAAATCTTCTGCAGCCTTATCTACATCTTCATCTTCATTGCCCATGTAGTAGTTATGTTGGCATCCTTCATAATCATTATCTGGAGATTGAAATGAAGATTGAGATTCGCAAAGCTCATGTGGCCTTGCTTGTTTAGGGTATTGATTCTTCTTTCTCCTTGACTGCCTTCCACATATCATTCTGTAAAACCAACTCGCAAACATCTTAGTAATGATCTTTGCGAATAAGTCCTTTCCTGATTCTATGCCCACTTCATCAGTTCTTACTTACAACCCACACCAAAAATATCACAAGGAGAAAGAGTGGACAGAATACTATGAAGAAGATGCCACAAAGCACTGAAAATTTAAGAACAAAGCAAAAAGCTGATTGCGTATTAAAGAACACACAAGTACGTAATGGTGAAGACAACCACACACTATGTCTCCAACAAAATATATATAAATTAATAGGGAAAGTCAGTGCATCTCTGTACCCCATATTTGCAGCCTTTGCTGGTCTTGGTCAAAAATATCATTCGATTCCTGACAGCAATCTGAAACCCAAAAGGCTTAAACTATTGTCGACAAGTAAATTAATTACTAAAGGCATTGCAAAAGTTTGGCTTGAGTTAATCGGTCTCATATATATATTAAACAGAGTCCCACTTGATTTCGAAATAAAGTGGGTGTCTCAACTTTCCGCATGCAGATTTTAGTGAAGTCTGTCATATATTTAGGAACAAGAATCCTCCTAGCTACCACCTTTTTCTCTCTTTCATGACTTTCGCCCATGTTTTCTGAAGCTTTACTTAAAGTCACAATTTTTTGATTGGTGATGAATCTTTACATGGTCAAAGAAATCTTAAAGCACTCAGCTAGCGTTAGGCTTTCAATACCATTCAGTGCTGACAACTGGTCAGTGAATAACAACTATTACTTTACACGATATTCTGTTTTTTGCTCTTTCATGTGATATTTTTTTGATTGAATGGAAAGTAGCCTGACGAATAGGGAATTTTGCTGAGGCAGATGTATATTGACTTAAAGACGGTGTTAAAGTTTTTTTCATAAAGATCTCTATCACGGATTTTAATGTGACCTAATTCGAGGAAGCTCCGCCCCTTGAAATTTGGTGGCAAAGCATATTTAGCCGTTCATGATTATATTCCCACTATGCGTGTCACCTTCTTCTAATTTTGAGTGCAAAGTGAAAAGATTTCAAATTTGTGAGTTATTTGTCTACTTTATGGGCAATGATTTTCTTAAAAGATATTGAAATTGACTTTTTCTTCGAAGGTTTTACTAACGTGCCCTTTCGTGGCTATCTGACGCTTCAATGGTTGAAAGGTTTTTTATCTCTATTTTAAAATAATATGATTATTGCACACTGTTATGTGTGGATTAGATGATTGCTTTAATGGCTACTATTTCTTATATGCTAGTCAAGGAATACGAGATTCATATACAACATCTAAAGGAATATTGTTAAATGTTTTAACAATCTCTCTTCATTCTCTATGTATCTTTCGAGTAACAATTTTAGAGGATTATAACTTTTATTTATTTGTTATTTAAGTGATATTTGGATAATCAAATTTTGAATTTTTAAGTTTTAAAGATATCTAGTTGATAGGTTATTTGTGTGAATTTTGGTCAGAATTTTTGTTAGCCTTCCCAATTTTTTAGCTTTCTGACATTGGGGAAAAGGTGGTGGATTGATTTTATTTTTTATTCTTTACTTTTTTTTTAAAGCTTTTGGCACAATGATAGAGAATGTTAGCAAAATGGCATCAACATTAATTGTTGTAAGCTTTGCATGTAGTGGCGATGGTTATAAGCAACACGTGTCGTTTAAATTCCTTGGAAAACTAAGCGAATGTTTGTGCAATTTTCATTTTTTTTTAATCTTTGGTCGCAATTTTCGCCAGCCTTCCCAGTTATTGAGCTTTCTGACATCAGGTAAAAGGTGGCAGATTGTTTTTAAAAAAGTGTATGGCACACCGATAGAGAAGGCAAGCAAAATGACATTAGCATTAATTGTTGTAAGGTTTTGGTGTAGTGGGGATGGTTGTCAGTAACACTTGCCCATTAAAATCTTTGGGAAACAAAGTGAATGTCTTTGCAATTCTTGATAAGGCATTCTTGGGTGTCATTCTCTATGTTTACCTTGTTCTTGAAGATAGTTGTGAGTGAGGACGGAAAGCTTCTGTGAAGGTGCAAGTGCCATGATCGATTGTAGAGTTTGTGTGAAGGTGGTTGGAGGTTATTTTGTGTTGTGTTGCATGGGGCGATGGTTGCAAAAGTAGTTCAAAAGTGTCGGTTGTGATAATCATTTGTGCATTATTTGTAGGTCCTGGGGAAAGAAGGGAACAAAGAGAATGAAAGTTGGAAGAGGTGCATTTGAAGCAAGCGTGAAGTGGTGCAGGAAGAGGTGCATACTGAAAAAACCGTTTGTCGAGTATTTGGAAAACAAATTATGTTATTTCTGAAAGGGCATTGTTGATTGTTGTTCTATAGTTTAGGTTTTATTGTTTCCTTTATGGTTTTTGTGTAGTCGCCAAGGGTGGAAGGCAGTGTTGATTTTTTTTCTCTAGCTTAGTCTATATTGTTTCTTTTTCAATTGGGGTCTCTTGAAAAAAGATTGTATACTTTGTTGAAAGGAAAATTGTCTGATTTATGGTTCGGCTTTTGTGGGCATGGTTTTGCATGGGTGTTTTTAGTTGGACTTTTTGTGTAATGCGGGTTTTCACATCTGGGTGACTATTGTTTGTTTATGGTTTCCTTGTTGTCATGAAGGGTGGAAGGCAGTGTTGATTGTTTTTGTCTGGCTTAGTCTATATTGTTTCCTTTTGAAAGAAAAATTGTTTGATTTATGGTTTGACTTTTACGGGGATCGTTTTGCATGGGTGTTTTTCGTAGAATTTTTTGTGTAATGCGGGTTTTCCCATTTGGGTGACTGTTGATACCAATATCATTTGATTTATGGCTTTCATTTTGTGGTGATTGTTGCAACTCTCTAGCTTAGGCTATATAATGGCTTCAATTTTGTGTGAATGGTTGCAAAATAGTTAAGCTTGTGTGTGATGTTTTTGACTTTTTCATCCAGGTGGTTGTTCAAACCATTATTGATTGATTTACTGTTTGTCTTTTATGGTGAAGGTTTCGAATCGATCTGTTGCTATGAGCTTTTTGTGTTTTGTGGATTTTGCGGTGATGATTTTGCATGGGTTTGTTAGTGTGAAGTTTAGTATTTTGTGGGTTCACTATATCTGCATAATTGGTGTTTTCTATTTGAATGTTTTGATGTATGTGTGGGCGTGTATTTGTGTATATGGTTATCTTTGATAAGGTCCTGTTGAATAAATAATTTTCTATGTTGGTCAAATCTTTTGTCTAGGCTACTTTGTTTCTCCAAACCTACAAAAAACTGCATAATGTTAGCAAATTTATTATGTTGCAACAATAGTCATAAAACAAGTGCCATAAAGAGAAACCCACAAAAGAGTGATAGTAACAAACCCATAGAAAGCCATAGACACAAAGCACATATGATAAATGAGTGTTTACTGAACAACATCCTATCACAATTTGTAAGAATCAATACTATCTTATTGTAATAGCTTGCTAGAAACCGTGAACCACAAATAAAATAATATTGCAAAGGGTTTTTTTTTTATATCCACCTCTTCCCATGGTTGTAAGTAACAACTACCTCTTAAAGATTTGGAAAATATAGCAAATGTCTCCTCATTTTTCAAAATCCATTGGTTTATGGCTATATTGTTTGCTTTATGATAGCGTTGTTTTACAAAAAAACATCCCTAGGATGTTGTTCAAACCATTGTTGTTTCATTTAAGGTGCAAGTGTTTATGTGTGTATATTTATTAGGTACATGTAGCTTTCAAGTGATTCCTTTACGTAAATATGGATGTCTCCAATTTTAGATATCAATATAGCTATTTGCTTTTGACAGCCTCCCCGGTTTTTGAGCTTCCCTGTAGATGTGAAGAGGTGGTGGATTGTTTTTAAGAAGAATTTAGCGTGTCAATAGAGATTTCCAATGAAATGGCATCTTCATTAATTATTGTAACAGTCCTCTGTAGTGGCTTAGGGTGTAGTTTTCAATTTATTGAATTAGTGTAGCTGCCAAGGCTAGAATGGAATATTCTTTGTTTTTCCTACTGCATTGTTATTGTGAATTACTATGTTTTGTGAATTGTTGTTTTTGTGTGGGTTTTTTAATTTGAATCATTGTTCAGGACAATATACTTCCATTTATGATCCGCACTATATGACGAAGGTTTTCAATGGCTTTATCACTACCAAATTTTGATTGTTGTATGCTTTCATGTAGTGGTAATGGTTGTAAGTAATACCTTCTTTGAAAACATAGCGAATGTCTATGCAATTTTCAATAAGCCATTATTGCATGTGGTTGTGGTGAAAATGCTATATTGTTGCAATTTTAGCCAATAGGTTATTTATGTGACCTTTGGTCAGGATTTTTAATAGCCTTCCTAGTTTTTGAGCTTCCCAGTGTCCATGAAAGGTGTCGATTTGTTTATAGAAAGCGTTTGGCATGTGGATAGATAGGTCCAGTGAAATGGAACCTGCATTAATTATTGTATGATTTTTGTGTAGCGGTGATGGTTGTAACACCTACCCTTTAAAATCCTTGAAAAAAAAAGTGAATCTCTATGCAATTCTCGATAAGGCATTGTTGGGTGTCATTCTCTAGATTTACTTGATTGTTCAAGATAGTTGTGAGTGAGGAGAGAAAGCTGATGCAAAAGAATAGCCACAAAACCCATGTGAAATGATAGCACAAAACACCAATAATTGTATTCTATTGAAAACATAGCTAGCAAGTGGATTTCATAGAAAGAAAGCCACAAAGATTCACAGTAAAAAACCTAGTGAATTTTTATTTTTTCCCTCAACATAAGCCTATCCAAAATTGAAACAATATAGCCATTTCAACATAGCCTTGTTGGAGATCAAAACAGATTAGCCTCTTCAACAACACCTTATCAAAAATGAAACAATATAGCCTAAGCTAGAGAATAATGATCACCAATGGCTAATGGAATCAAAGATAAACTGTCTAACATTAACTATTTTATTGAGGCTTCTGGCGACTGTCAAAAAAGGTGGCGGGTGTTTTGAACTTTGGTTGGAATTCCCAATGATCAAGTTGGCTATCTGTCATCCATCTTGGTTTCTAGGCCTTGGTGGCAACCTTGGGGAAAGGTTTCTGAGCACTTGGATACATGTACAATAAAAGCCATTAAAAATATAAGATGTCCGCATACCTTGTGGGTCCAACAGGATGTGTCATGTACAAAAGAAAAGAAACCAGAAACCACAACCACAAAACCCATGCAAAACAATAGCCGCACAATGCCAACCATGTTCAAAACAATATTGGTTTTAAAAAACAATATAGTCTTTTTTGAATAGTGTCTTATCAAAAATTCAAATAATTATGCCTTTCCAACAACATCCTATTGAAAATTAGATAGTGCACGATTGCTATTTGCTATTCCTAGTGTCTATATGCCATTGTTGAGTGTTGTTCTCTAGCTTTGACTATATTGTTTTCTATGTGAACCACATTCTAGTAGTATATTTTAAAGAATTTTTGTTGTTATGCATGAGGTATAGTTGAATGTTGGTCTCTAGCTCCGACAATATTATTTTCTTCTCGACCGGGCTATCTTGGAAGAAAAAAATTCCTAGGTTGTTGTTCAAGTCATTATTGTTCTATTAACAATTTGATTGTGTATGTTTGCATATGCATTTTCGCCCTGTATGTTTGAGGATATGGGTTTATCTATATATATATATGTCAAGCTTTTTATGAGTATGGTTGTTTGGTTCTTGTGTGTTTGGATTGTTACATATTGTTATATCTACATAATTGGTGTTCATTATTTGAATGTTTATTGTTGTAAGGTTTTTGTGTAGTGGTGATGGTTGTAACTAACACCCCCCCTTTGAAATCCTTGAAAAACTAAGTGAATGTTTGTGCAATTTTCAATTTTCTGTGAACTTCGGTCCAATTTTTTGTCAGTCTTCCAATTTTTGATCTTTCCAGTGTTGGGAAAAGGGTGGTGGATTGTTTTTCAAAAATTGTATGGCACAATAGAGAAGGCTAGTAAAATGACATCAACATTAATTGTTGTAATTTTTCTATGTATGTGTAGGCATGTATCTGTGTATATGGTCCTTTTTGATAAGGTGTTGTTTAATACAAAAAATATTATGTTGTTTTGGAGATGAATATTGTTTCATTTAAAGAGCCCATGTTTTTTTGTTATACATGATAAGTTGGTGTCTGTTTGTGGTAGACTATACTGTTTGGTTTGCAATAAGGTCATGTTCATTTTTCATAATTTTGATAAGTTGTCGAAAAAACAATATATAATTTGTTAAAACAAATGTTTGTTTATTTATGGTTCGCACTTTGTGTCCTAGGTATATATAGATGTCCACTGCATGTAATCTTGAGTATATATGGATGTTGTGTACATTTAATTTCACATACATATATATCTGGACATGTGAAAAGAAAAGTGAAAGCCTACAACAGATGCCAAAAAGCTACAGAACATATAAAAATCGATAGTGCAAAACCTAATGAAAACCATTACCACAAAAGGTGAAGCATAAATTAAACAATATTTGTTTTAACAAACAATATAGTCTTTTCTAGAGTACAATCAACAATATATATATATATGTCCATCTATCTTTATATATATATATGTATGTATATATTTGTAGAGTTTGTTCTATAGCAGCATATATATGTATTGCATGTGTTTGATGCATATGTATGGAACTATTGCTTCTAAATATAGAAACACAAAAGAGTACATGTTGTTTTTGTTGTACTTCATTTATGTTTTACTATGTCCAGATATGTAAGTATCTGAAGTTAGATGTAGAGAACATTCATATATACTACAAGCAATGTTTATTGTTTGGGGGAACTAAAGCTAAATACACCTTGTCAATTATAATTTCTTTCAGCCTCTAAAAAGGAATTAGAATGGTTGGCTAAATATAGTGAGTGCAATAAGGAAAATTGATTTTACCACTGATCACAATGGTGTGTGATGTATGTGCTATTTTATGGTAGGCATGCATACATTGTCCACTAGCATATTCAATCATGATATCAATGTTTATTATTGTACTTATTATATAGGTTGTCATAGATATTTGTGTTGGTGGCAACTAATTTTGCAGATATACATATTTGCACACAGGGAAATTATATGGCACAAAAAAAAAAAAAGACAAGACAACATGAACTGCATAACATTAATTATTTTATTGTGTTGACAAGATGAAATTTATAACATCAACTATTTTATTGTGTTGCAACCATCATACCACATCCAATTCATAAATAAAACAACATTGATTCCAATAGTGGCCCAAATGGAAAAACCCACAAAAACACAAAAAAATCAAAGTAACAAATGTTTAAAAAAAGTTTGCTATTTTTTCTTGCATCTCTAGTGGCCTGATAGGCTATCTGTGTGAGCTTTGGCCCAAGTATTTGTCACACTTCCCAGTTTTTGAGCTCACCAGCATCGGGGAAAAGCTGGTGGATTGATTTTTGTTTGATTTTTGAAAAGATTTTGGTGCGTCAATAGAGAAGGCCAAGGAAATGACATCAGTATTAATTGTTATAAGGTTTCCATGCAGTAGTGAAACAAAATAGTACTGATTTTAACAAATAATATACTCGTTTCTCAATAACTCATTATCAAGAATTGAACCAATATACCTTAAGCCAGAGAACAATAATCAAGAATACCCAATGGATCCAAAGATAAACTATATAACATTAACTATTTTCTTACATTGTGACCATTACCACAGAACAAAATCCATAGAGGGAAACCAAAAAAAATAAATAGTAACAAACCCATGCAAAAATATGCTCTTTTCTCAAGAGAACCTTGTCATAAATTGAAATAATATTGTCTTTTCAATAACATCTTTTCAAAAATGGAACAATGATCAATAATTACCAATAATAAACAATGCCCAACTGTAGGCTTCCAGTATCTTCCCTAGGGTTTAAAATGGAAGGTGTTATTATGACCATCGCCCCTAAACAAAAAACATACAACAATTAATGCTAATGCCACAATAGTGAGCTATTATGCAACCCTTTCCACTACATGGAAGGCATATAACAATCAATGTTGATGCGATATTGGAAAGCTTGTGTGAAGGTGCAAACTTGATTAGCTATTGGTAAGCTTCTGTGAAGGTGGTTGGAGGTTTTTTTGGTTGTTCTTTGCATGGGATGATGGTTTCAAAAGCAATACATAAGCCATAAATCAAACAATATCTGTACTAGCAAACAATAGCCTTTTTTGAAAAACAACTTGTTCAATGTTGAAATAATGTAGCCTTGTCAACAACATCTTGTTGAAAATGAAACGATGCACCCTAAACTACAATGCAACAATCAATAATTATTTATGAAAATCACCATAAATTGTATAGTGTTCACAATTTTATTGTGTTGCAACCATAGCAACAAAATAGAAGGCATAGACCAGAAATTCTTGTGGAAGGCTATAGCAACAATGTAGCCTTTTCAACAACATCTTGTTAAAAATGAAAGGATGCACCCTAAACTACAATGCAGCAATCAAGAATGCTTTATGGAAATCACCATAAATTGTATAGTGTACATAATTTTACTATGTTGCAACCATAGCAACAAAATGGAAGGCGTAGATCAGAAATTCTCTCCCCCACCAACACCTTATTGATAATGTGCCACCATACCCAGGTCTAGAGAACCATGAACAATAATTTCTTTTCAAAAACAAGAAAAAAGTGTATAAGGTTAACTATTTAATTGTGTGGTGGCCATGCCCACAAAACAACATATACATACATATCTATAGCTGTGGAATAGTAGACTGTATTCTAAATGTTATATGGAAGAGTGATGTCACAATTGATCGTAGTGATGGACTGTGCTTTTTTTTTTATGTTTTACTTTATTTCTCCTATTTACAAATATGCATGTGTACCATAGTAGATGCAAACAATATTGATATATACTAAGACACCGTTGGAATGATAGTCTATATTTTAACTATTCTATGGAATATTGATTCCCACATTGACTGTAGTGGTTGACAACATGTTTTCCCTATGTGGAGATATGTATCTATGTCATGGTGAATGAAAACAACATTGATACATACTAGTTCCTATGTCTGCGTTTTTGGCATGATCTTTGAGTGATAAGGTGTATTTTAACTATTATATATCAAACATTGATGGCACCATTCATCGCAGTCATGGACAATGTATGTTCTATGGTGGTTCTTTTGCAAGAAAAATTTTCTTTCAAAATGATTTACAAAGAGTTTTCTAATCAAGTGTATTTTTTAGGTTGTTTCTTTTCGATCATATTGTGACTATCTCCATAGAAAATTTGAAAGAAAAAAAATTTGAAATAAAAAAAGATGGGAATGGATCTTGTCAGTCTTTGTTGCTTTAACTGAATCTATAGCCCTTGTGTTGTTGTTGTAATAAATCTCGTGGTCAGCCACTGACATTGCAACTCTGACCTTTTCAAAGAGCAGACCCAGAAATGTCGGTGGATTCTAGCTCTCCATAGGCTACTGGGCAACCCTCAGATGCCAATCATGTAGGTCTTCTACTTGATTACTTTTTGCTGCTGACAATTTTTTTTGCTTTTTTCCATGTGCATCTAGTGATATGTGTACATTCTTTGCTTGCATTGGTGGCACTTGTCATATATAGCCTGACATATATATATTTGGGGTGTTTATGTGCCCTTCACCATTTTTTTTCCTAGCCATTGGGGAATAGCCTTTGTCTACCTATTTATGTGTCTTCTATTTTATTGGAGTTGCATATAACAATTTATTATTTTTTATTATATTTCTTATGTGATGTTCAATGGTAATTTTTGTCTACATTTTGCATAATACTCCTTTTATTTAGGTTCTATGTGCCTGCACCAATAGGTACCTAGATTTATAGTTGTTGATAGACATAATTACATTTAAAGTTATACATACATATATATATATATATATTCCTACATGCATTGTCAAGTGTAGGTCTACATAACTATGTACGTTGTCCAACTTAAGCTACAACTTTCAAAAAACAATTTCTAGGTCCTTATTGAAACCATTATTGTTTCATTTAAGGCTTTTGTCTTGTGGCCATGAGTGCAACACTATATAGTTTATATTTTTTTCTACAAAGCATTGTTGACTATTGTTCGCTATCTTTGTCTATAACCTAAAGCTAGAGAACATCAATCAACAATGCCTTTTTGTAAATACCATATATTGTTTAGTTGCTTTCATAACTTTAGTATGTTAAATATCATTGTGGCCATATATGTGCACTATTTTATTGCTTTTTATATCTCTATATGTGCACTGTTTTATTTATTTACAAATAATGGAACTATATGGAAACCATAAATTAAATAATATGTTCAAAGCTATTTTACAACAAGAAACAATGCATACATATGTGCATCTATCATTAGATATATAGATATATAGCGGTATGCCTTTCGTTTCGGTGCTGCATATATATATATATATTGCATGGCTTGTATGTAGATGTAGATGTAGGAATGTGTTGCTTGGGAAACATAGCACAAAAGTGTGTTCAATGGTAATTTTTGTCTACATTTTGCATAATACTCCTTTTATTTAGGTTCTATGTGCCTACACCAATAGGTACCTAGATTTATAGTTGTTGATAGACATAATTACATTTAAAGTTATACATACATATATATATACCTACATGCATTGTCAAGTGTAGGTCTACATAACTATGTATGTTGTCCAACTTAAGCTACAACTTTCAAAAAACAATTTCTAGGTCCTTATTGAAACCATTATTGTTTCATTTAAGGCTTTTGTCTTGTGGCCATGAGTGCAACACTATATAGTTTATATTTTTTTCTACAAAGCATTGTTGACTATTGTTCGCTATCTTTGTCTATAACCTAAAGCTAGAGAACATCAATCAACAATGCCTTTTTGTAAATACCATATACTGTTTAGTTGCTTTCATAACTTTAGTATGTTAAATATCATTGTGGCCATATATGTGCACTGTTTTATTTATTTACAAATAATGGAACTATATGGAAACCATAAATTAAATAATATGTTCAAAGCTATTTTACAACAAGAAACAATGCATACATATGTGCATCTATCATTAGATATATAGATATATAGCGGTATGCCTTTCATTTCGGTGCTACATATATATATATATATTGCATGGCTTGTATGCAGATGTAGATGTAGGAATGTGTTGCTTGGGAAACATAGCACAAAAGTGTGTTTCTTTTCTTTTGTTCCATTTTTTTTGTGCTCTCTAGAGATATGTATGTATGTGAAATTAGATGTATGGAGTGGTGATATATATTGCTCAACATGTTTATTGTTCAGGGAATGCGGAATTAAATGCACCTTTTCACTTATTATTTCTTTCGGCCTCACAAAAGGAGTTGTTGGAATCATAGGTTGTATACTAGGCGTAATAAGGCTCATTTATTTCACCATTGATTAAAGTCATGGATGATCTATTTTCTTTCTCAAGCGTTTGGTGAGTGTTGATGGTGCTCCATTGCCCGATATGGTAGGGTGGAGAGCAACCCTCACTTTGTTGTGTTTCATTTTATATTTTTCTATGTGTAGATCTATATGTTTTTGATACTTGATGCAGACAATTATATGTATGAAGTCTACCTATGGATATATATGTGTATTGTCTACATATAAATTTAGATGCATATATATTTGTATGGATATTCTTTTGTAAGTGTATATGTAGAGTCTTTTATTGCTTTCCACCCATTGGCACTACATGGAAATCATAAATGAAATAATATTTTTGCAGCTATTCAACAACAGTCAACAATGTGTATATATGCATAGTTAACTTTGGGAACATATATATATTGATGTAGATTTTGTTTTGCAACTCCCAATATATGTATGTGCATTTAACTTTGGAAACATATATATTCATGTAGATTTTTTTTTGTAACTCGCAATATATGTATTTTTTGTGTTGTATGTATATGTAGGAATCTGTTGCTTGGAAATATATGCATTCAAAGAAGTATGTGTTTGTTTTGTGAACTTAGAGATTGATAACATTCATCCCTATGTGCAATTATGTATCTATGTAAAATTAAAGGCAAACAACATTCATACATAGTGCTTGCTATGCTTATTATTTTCATAAGATAATAAAAAAATTTATTTGAACTATGGTTCATGTCCACTAGGAATGGTTGGAAAGTAGTGAAATAGTCCATGTTCTCCATGGTAACCCATTGTTGATAGTTTATGCATGGCTTGAATGATAGTTGTTATTTTTCTAGACCCCAATAATGATTTGCTCAATGTTTCATTTGACACTTAATATACAACCTTCCATTGTATCAAAGCCTTATTGAGGTTTAGCCAGATAAAGACTATGCTTCAAGAAGAATACAGTCTATTTCATTACTTTGCAAATGTTTCCACCACAAAGGAACCATACAACAATTAATGTTGATGCCAACCAATGTTTAATTTTGCTGGCCTTCTCTACCGATGCGCCAAACACTTTAAATTTAAAATTCAAGAAACATCTGCCACCTTTTCCTCGATAGAAATTCCAACTCCTTGCTATGCTTATTCTTTTCATAGGATAATAAATATTTTTATTTGAACTATGTTTCGTGTCCACTGAAAATTGTTGGAAAGTGGTGAAATAGTCCATGTCCTCCATGATAATCTATTGTTGGTTGTTTATGTATGGCTTGAAGGATAGTTTTTATTTTTCAAGGTATCAATAATGATTTACTCACTATTTCAGCTCATACTTAATATACAACCTTCCATTGTAACAAACCCTTATTGAGGTTTAGACAAATAACAGCTATGCTTCAAGAGGAATATGGACTATTTTATTACTTTGCAAACATACCCACCACAAAGGAAGCATAGAGAAATTAATTCTCATACCATTCAGTGTTTAATTTTGTTTTCCTTCTCTACTGATGCACCAAACACTTTTAATTTAAAATTCAAAAAAAATCTGCCACCTTCCCCCTTAGCTGAAATGTCGACATTGAAAGGCTCAAAAACCTGGGAAGGCTAACAATTTTTTTTTACTAGAGTTCACATAATAGGGGGAAAGCATGCATCTGGTGATTTCGATAAATATGGCTTTCCATTCCTATAGGTTTATTTGAAATTTGACAAACATTTGCCACCTTCTCCCAAGATGAAATGTCGATGCCAAAACACTTGAAAAGTTGGGAAGGCTGACAAATTTTTTGACCAAAGTTCACACAATAGGGGGCAAGCATGCATCTGGACCTGTTCTGATGAATATGGCTTTTTATGCTTGTAGTTTTATTCTTCATGTGTTGGCTGACTGTAGAGTATATTCTTCGCACATGTAAATTCCTACAATTAGGTCAATGCTAGTATCAATCTTCCATATGATACTTAAAATACAGATTGCCAAATTACAACAATGTAACAAAAAAATAAACATAGGGATCACTTTGTATGAATTTTGTTTGCATCTACTATGACATACATATATATGTATGTAGGGAAAACATATTTTCCACCACTCCAATCAATGGTGGCATGAAACAAAAAAAATCACATTAAAAACCTATGCAAAAATATAATCTTCTCTCAATAGTACCTTCTTGAAAATAAAATAATATTGCCTTCTCAACACCCTGCAATTGAATGAACAACAATCAACAATGAAAAACTCCTATGCAAAACAATAGCCAGGAAATACCAACCATAGATAAAACATTATTGCTGATAAGAAACAATATAAGCTCATCCCCAAAGTGCCTTATTGATGATTGAAACACTATAGCCTTTCCAACAAGGCTCTATTGAAAACAAGACAATATACCCCAAGCTAGACAACAACAATTGATAAAAAAATTGCATGGCATTAACAATTTTATTCTATTCCAAATATAGCCACAAAATGGAAGCCATAAAGAGAAACCTGAAAAAAAATTGCAATAATTAAGCCATGCAAAAATACACTCCTCTCTCAATAGAACCTTTTCAGAAATTCTAACAATGTTGCCTTTTCAACAATATGTTTTTGAAAATGAAACAATATAGCCTAGTATGCATCCCTGTGTATGAATTTTGTTTGCATCTACTACTTCTCTCAATAGTACCTTATCAAAATTTGAAACAATCAACGGTGAGTAATTAGAGATCAGAAAACATAGCCTGCCACAATAGATAAGAAGAAAATAACCATATTAATATTAAAAACAAGTCGCACATAGCTATAAATATTGAACTTTACATTCATATATGCATACAAATCCATTATAGGAACATATATCGATACACATATGTATCAAAATGTTCTATGCACTCAAAAATTTCAATTACATGCATATATATTTTTAAATAAATCGACATGTAGTCCTAAAATAACAGATGCAATAAAAGATATATAGCATTACATTGTATACAAAAAAAATGTTGGCAAAGGGCATACACCATCCAAAGGTGCAATTAAAAAGGTATTTAACATTTTGGATATTCATTTTAACAAACAATATAGCCTTTTCTCAACACCAGCTTATCAAAATTTGAAACAATCAACAATACCTCATTAGAAACCAAATAGTATAGCATGCCACAAACCGCAAACCAAAAATGAAACAATATCACAAAGGGTTTTCCCGATATGCACCTCTTCCCGCTTTTTTCAAATAGACCTCTTCTAGATAGCTTTCCCTCCACTGCCTCATTTCTCAAACCCTACAAAAAACTATATTACGTTAACAAATTTATTCTGTTGCAAAAATTCAAAAAATTCACAGTAACAAACACGTGCAAAACCATAGACAAAAAATATGGATGATAAACGAGTGTTTTCTAAACAACAACCTATCAAAATTTCAAACAACCAACACTACCTTACCCAAAATAAAATAATATAGCCTACCATAAATCATGGACCACAAATGGAACACTATCACAAAGGGTTTTCTTGATATCCACCTCTTCCTGCTAGCTTTCCTACAAAAAATGGGCACCCTCATAGAATAACCTCCACCCACCTTCACAGAGGTTGGACAATGTTGGATAGAACTTGCAGCCTCATAGAAGCCTACCCTCCTCACTTACATCGCTCATAGTAGGTATAGTAACACCCCGCAATAGCTGAACCATAAATTAAACAATTTTCGTTCCACCAAACTATACAACCTTTTTGCAACAGACCCTTATTGGAAAAGAAATAATACAAAATAAGCTAGAGAGAAAAAATCAACACTGGCTTCCACCCTTCGCAACTACACATAAACCATATCGTTGTTCAGACCATTATTGTGGTATTTACACTATGAGTGTTTATGTTTTCATATGCATTTCTAGAATGTATCTTTGAGGTTATGTTTTTATCTGTATATAGATATGTCAACTTTTTTATATCTCTTCCTGGATCCTTCAAACACAGCTATCCCCACTAGCTTCCTACACACTGCCTTGTTTCTCAAAGCCTGGAAAAACATCCATACCATTAACACTTTTCTTTTGTTCTTAGTATAACCACAAAATTGAAGCCAAACATGAAAATCCATAAAACAAATCATAGTAACAAACGCATGCACTAATATACTCTTTTCTCAACAAAACCTTCTCAAAAATTGAAACAATATAGCCTAATTTGCATCTTTTATGACATACACAAATGTCTATACATATGACCCAAGAAAATACTTTTTTTCTCAACAGAACCCTGTCCAAAACTGAAACAATATAGTCTTTTCAACAACACCTTATTGAAAATGGAAAATACAGCATAAGCTAGACAAAAATAATGACCAATGCCTAATGAAATCAAGCATAAAGTCTCTAACATTAACTATTTTACTTGGTTTAATGTTGATACAAACCAACATTTAATTTCAACGGTCTTCTCTATCCACACAGTGGGAAATCCGCCAAAGCCATCCTCCACCTTTTCCATGACCACTAGTTGAAGAGTTTATGTGAAGGTGGTTCAAGGTTATTATGTGTTTTTTTCATAGGGCGATGGTTGCAAAAGCAGTCATGAAAGTGTCGGTACCAAACCTGTGTAAAACCGTAGACAAAGAACGTGAATTATAAATGAGTGTTTTCTCAATAGAAACCTATCAAAATTTTAAACAATCAACACTACCTTACCCAAAATCAAACAATATAGCTTCCCACTAACCGTAGACCACAGATTGAACACTATCACAAAGGGTTTTCCTAATATCCACCTCTCCTACATGCTATGTTGCTTCTCAAAGCCTAGAAAAACATCCATACCATTAACAATTTCATTTTTTTCTTAACATAGCCACAAAATGGAAGCCAGACACAGAAAGCCACAAGAAAAATCACAATAACAAACACATGCACCAATATACTCTTTTCTCAATAGAACCTTCTCAAAAATTGAAACAATATAGCCTACTTTGCATCCGCTATGACATACATAGATATCCATACATATGACACATACATTTTCCACCACTTTGATCTATAGTGCCATTACCAAGACTTTTGTATTTCTTTCCGAGTCATGCACCCATGTAAAAAAAAGAAAATATCCTCCATCACCTTCCCAGGAACTCCACAATGGATAGTTAGACTTGCACCTTCATAGAAGCTCACCCTCTTGGCATCAACATTAACTATTTTATGGTATCTGTGTAGTGGCAATGGTTGTGCCAATATGTGCCATTTAAAATGTGAAAAGAGGTGGCAAAATCCTTTTCAATTTTCAATAAGGCATTGTTGATTGTTCTTCTATGGGTTAACCTGCTATTAAAGCTATGAGCCAGGATTGCGAGCTTCTTTGCAGGTTGAATTTTAATCGCCCTTCCCTGCACGTGTACCCATTTGTATCTATATCTATAAGTTTCCATTTATCTATACATGTATATTGTCTACATCTAATGCCATGTACATACATTTGTACTTGTACTTTTTTAGTCCGTATATTTCCAAACAACAAATTCTTACATATGTATCCAATGCATGGTGTTGGATTTTATTTGTTGTCATATTTCTTTACTGTGCCTTTTTAGTTATTATTTCTTTCACACTCAAAAAGGACTTTTTGGAATGGTAGGTTCTATATTAAGTGTGACAAGAAATATTTCTTTCACTGTTGAAGAATATGGTGGAGAATGTATGTTCTTGCTTAGGGGTTTGGTGAGAACCCATAGGGTTCCATGACCCAATATGGTAGGTTGGAGAGCAATCCTTCTATTGTTGTGTTTCATTTCATATTTACTATTTACTATTTACCTACACCGTGGGTCTTTACATTGGAGTTTGTAAGCACCTTATTATCATCATAGTATGGATATGTATATGTATTTGTATATATGCATATAAACTTCAAAGCAAGAAAAGAAAATAGATGGCCAATCAACAAAAATTATAACAAATATCCAAAGTCACAACTATGCATGGTTGTTTGGCATTGAACACAGTACAACAATTATCCAACATAAATTGTAGGCAAACCCAACAGCAATAGGTTGCACTAAGCTTCAAAGTTAATTCTTGCAACCTTGACTATTGTTGTTTTAAGCCTTGTTCCTAAATTATAGGTCTGAGTTTTAATAAGAACAGTGAAAATAAATATATGAATATTTTATACATATAATTCCATGTACATACATTTGTACATTTTCTTTTTTAGTGTGTATATTTGACAACATATATTGCACAACATTCACTATTTGGCTACGTTGCAACCATGACCACTAAATGCAAGACACAAATAAATAAATAAAAGGTGCTATAACAACCGTCGCCAACACATTCAAACCATACAACAAATAATATAGATGTAAACCAGTGTTTAATTTAAGTGGCCTTATCTATCCATGCGATGGAAAATCCACCAACCTATTATGAATGTGTGTGATATGCCCCTACAACCTTTTTAGTTAGTATTTCTTTCACCCTCAATTAAGGAGTTAATGAAATGATCAAAGTGGTGAACAATATTTGTTCTTTCTCAGGCTTTTGGTGAGATCCCACTGGGCTCCATGACCCAATATGGTAGGGTGGAGAGAAGGCCTTGTTTTGTTATGTTTGATTTCATATTTTCTATTTGTTGTTTAGCTACACTGCAGGTCGTTGCATTGGTGTTTGCAAGAAATTTATTATCTTCATCACAATATATGCACATATATATATATATATATGTGTGTGTGTGTGTGTGTGTGTGTGTGTGTGTGTGTGTTTGTATATATGCATGTGTGATAAAAAAGTGTAGTTCTTTTTTATGGAGGCTCTAATGAAGGAAAACATGATGCATAGGCTTAAACACCAGCAAAGTTACACTCTCTTTTAAAGAGTGCATCATACCTTCCATTCCTTATATTCTCCATCAAAAATTCATTACATATTCATAAATAAATTTACATATACATATGCATATGGGTATGTGCAGGATCATCATGGAAAAAACAGGCCCTTAAATGGCGATGAAAATTCAGAAAATCAGAGTTAGGCAACTTGATGTAAAATTTTGAATAAGTTATCTATATTATTTCAAAAATATGTAAGAATAGAATGTGTAGAAAATTGAATGTAGTTTCTAAACTAGTATGTTTATTTATTTATTTTTAAAATTATTTGATGAAAATTTGAAATTTAAGGGAAAAAATAAGTAGGTGTTTGCCTGACCACCCTAAGCACAATAAAATGATAATATTTTTTTATAAGATTTTAGATATAAGTAGAGGACTCATGTCTCGATGTGATGCATATATTTTTGTTATTTTTTCCAAGTAACTAATTAATTATGAATATTTTATTACAAATTTTAAAAAATATAAAAACTCATATGCCTGACCACCTTAACTTGGTCAAAACTTGATGAAATTCATTTTTTTTAATCCTATAGTATGCAAAGCATAGGATGTGACAAATGTTCTGGATTCAAAAAATGTGATACCATTTGAAAGATATAGATTTTTTTCAATCATCCTATCAATCAGGATTTTAGTCATAATTCAAATAGAAAATGAATAATAATTATTTATTAATTTCAAAGTAAAGCATAATTTATATTGGTGGAAAGCTGATAACCTCCTTTAGAAACCCTTTTTGTTTCATCAAATTTGGGTTAAAAAAATGTCATCAGCCACATGGGCCATCATATCACTTACATATCACCACTTTTTGGCCCATCATGATCCTGCACATACCCATATATGTATGCTTTGGTTATTCTCCATAAGATATTGTTGAAAAAAGAATTGTTGTCTCTACAGATTTTTTATTTTTATCCTCCCCCCACATAGTTTCATATTTCAAAGTAGCAAACTCCTACATATGCATCCAATGTATAGTTACGGTTGCAATAGCTTGTCTATTGTTCCTTTTAGCCTTAGAAAAGTATCTCTTCCAATGATAGGTTCTATATTGATTGTGATAAGAAACTTTGGTTTTTCTATTGATGATTGTGGTGGACAATTTCCATTCTTGCTCGGGGGTTTGGTGAGAGCCCATGTTGCTCCATGACCCAATATGGTAGGGTGGAGAATATGTCTTGTTTTGTTGTCTTTCATTTTATATTTGATTTTTTGTGTTTAGCTACACTTCCAATCTTTAATTTGGTGTTTGTAAGCACATTTTTGTTGTCATCATAATATCAGGGTTTCATATCTCCAAGTAGCAAACTGCTACATATGCATCCAATGTATAGTGTCACTTATAAGATCTTCTCTATCATTCCTTTTATCCTTAGCATAAGGATCTGCTACAATAGTAGGTTGTATAGTGATTGTGATAAGAAACATTGGTTTTCCCATTGATTACAATGGTGGACAATGTTTTTTGTTGCTCAAGGGTTTGGTGAGAGCCCATACAGCTCCATGACCCAATATGGTGGGGTGGAGAGCACGTATTCTTTTGTTGTCTTTCATTTTATATTTTCTTTTTTTTGTGTAGTTGCATTGTGAGTCTTTAAGTTGGTATTTGAAAACACATTTTTGTCCTCATCATAATATCTGTATATGTATATGTACATGCATATCTATATATGCATATGGAATCACAAATGTGAGGTTTTTTTAATGGAGGCTAGAATGAAGGAAGGTACATTGCACAACCATAGCTAGCAACAGTGTTGCACTCTTCTTTAAATAGTGCAACATACCTTCCATTCCTTATAGTATCCATCAAAACTACATTGCATATGCATAGAGACATTTGCAAATACATTTGAATATATGTATGATTTTGTTGTTGTCAATAGGTCACTATTGGGAATTAAGTGTTTATGTTCGTTCGGTTTATTTTTTGTTTTTATTTTCCTTGCACATGGCTTCATATTTCCAAGTAGCAAACACATACATATGCATCCAATGTATAGTGTTAGTTGCGACAACTTGTCTATTGTTCCTTTTAGCCTCAGAAAAGGATTTGTTACAATGATAGGTTCTATATTGATTATGATACTCAACATTGGTTTCATCATTGATCATAGTGGTAGACAATATTTGTTCTTGGTTAGGGATTTGGTGAGAGCCCATGCCGCTCCATGACCCAATATGGTAGGGTGGAGAGCACATCTTGTTTTGTTGTCTTCCATTTTATTTTATATTTTCTTTTTGTTGCTTAGCTATGCTATCAACCTTTGAGTTGGTGTTTGCAAGCACATTTTTGTCATCATCATAATATCACAATTTCATATTTCCAAGTAGCAAACTACTACATATGCATCCAATGTATATTACTGCTTGCAAGAGCTTCTCTATTATTCATTTTAGCCTCAGCATAAGGATTTGCTATAATAATAGTTTGTATATTGATTGTGATAAGAAACATTTATTTTTTCATTTATCATAGTGGTGGAAAGTGTTTGTTCTTGCTCAGGGGTTTGGTGAGAGCCCATGTAGCTCCATGACCCAATATGGTGGGGTGGAGAGTACGTATTGTTTTGTTGTTTTTCATTTTATATTTGATTTTTGCTACGTACCTATGTTGTGAGTCTTTAAGCTGGTATTTGTAGGAAATTTTTTATCCTAATCATAATATCTTTATATGTATATGTATATGTATATATGCATGTGCAATGAAAAATGTAAGGTTTTTTTTATGGGGGCTAGAATGAAGGAAGATACATTGCACATCCATAGCTAGCAACAGCATTGCACTCTTCTTCAAATAGTGCAAAATACCTCCATTCCTTACAGTTCCATTGGAACTACATTACATTTGCATATATGTATGCTTTTGTTGTTGTCGATAAGTTACTATTGGGAAAAGTATTTGTGTTCATTTGGTTTTTTTATATTACAAAGTTTTCCCCCCTCGATCATGGTTTTATATTTTTAGGAAACAAATCCCTACATATGCATCTAATACATCATGTTGATTGTGACGTCTTGGCTATTATTCATTCTAGGGAAAAAAAATAACTATTAGAATGTAAGGTTCTATATTAGGTTTAATAAGCAACATTGGTTTCACCTTTGATCATAATGGTGCACAATGTATGTTCTTGCTTGGGGGTTTGCTGAGACCAGATGTGGCTCCATGACCCAATATGGTATAGTGGAGAGCAAGCATTCCTTTCTTCTTTTCCACTATTGATTGGCTTCTTTGTTTTTCTTTAAGATGGAGTTTGCAAGCACTTTTTCATCTTCATTTTAATGTAGGTATATGTATTGTTTTCCATATGGAATTGTTGAGTCTTGCTATCTACCTTTGGTTGTTTCATCCCATATTGAATTAGCTTCACCTATGTACTTATTCCAATGCCCTTTAAGCTAGTGTTTACAAGAATTTCATTATTTTTCTCATATTATGATTGTAGGGTCCTCAGCCTTGTTGAAGTTCCAACTCTATACCAAGTGTGGATAGTAAAAACATAGAAAAACACCAAAGGAACCAAATTTATTATGCCAACAATAAAGATCGGATTTTCCTAGGTCATCAAGCCATATACTTTCGGCATTGTAGATCACCCTACCTTGGGCCCACAATATAAACAAACACATCACAATTGTAGCCAGCTCCACTTGTAGGACCCACCCCTTGTTGTAGCATCATAGTCCCCATTGTTGTCCAACTTCCACACAACCATCATAGTAACGAATCCTCCACAATAGGTGGCAGTACACCTCAACAAAGTCTTCTCGAGCATCCCTTTCCATCCACATCATCACCCTACTCCCACTTAAGCAACATGTTTGGTGATTATTTCCACACTGCAATGCAATCATTTTGACGGTGCATTGATGCTTTGTCTGACTTGAAAATTTGTAGTGTTTGCAAGGAAAGCTATGCTGACATGAAAGTTTGAACATCCTATGCATGTATCATTTTCCTGCGTTGTGCTTCCAAAAAGGGTGTACATAGATTCAGTTTGGTAAACAAGATGGACCTAGGTCCACAACCTGTTGTCCTTGCAAAGCTTACTCAGGTTGAAGAAATGCTTATAGCTAGAGTTGCTCCAGTTTTTCGAGAAAACCATGCTAGAGGAGGCCAATACAAATATAGTGGTCATAATATAAGCTTCCCTCAAGACATCACGACCATTGC
Organism: Sequoiadendron giganteum; assembly: GCA_007115665.2. Taxonomy (NCBI): domain Eukaryota; kingdom Viridiplantae; phylum Streptophyta; class Pinopsida; order Cupressales; family Cupressaceae; genus Sequoiadendron; species Sequoiadendron giganteum. The sequence goes on along the minus strand of CM021105.1, from coordinate 572,404,175 downwards.
AACTTTGTTACCTCATCGTCTACATGATCTTGAAGTGGTGATTGTGTGTAGAATTGGTGTTCAAGGGATGAACTACAATTGCTACGTTGACAAACCTAATGTCATGGCTACATTAATATACAAAATTGAAAATGACCCATACTACAGTGATGTTACAATAAATTGTGATGCTTTAAATTTTGTGCCTTCTATAAGTACTAAAATCTCTGATCTTCTGCACACAATGAAAGAAATAGTACATAACACATTTGAATTAATGGGAACTCCAGAATGTGTTGTTGATGAGGAAGTTGAGCTTGAGGCCTCATCATCATTTATTCCATTGATGCCCAACCCTCCTTGAGAATTGCAAGCAATTAGATATTCCTTACAAATTAAAGACATTAGTGAAAATACTTTGCCTTGGCCTGAGATAAGTTATAGCCATATCAATGAATATAATATAGAAGGGCTATTAAGCATGGCTTGTCCAATCATGTTCCCCACTAGCACATCAATGCCCCTACAATCAAGGACCGTATAGATTCACATACAGGATTATGTATTGCACTTTATGAGATACTAATATAATAGATTTGGGAGGCATGTCAGATTTAGATATTGCCTTTATAATTTGATAATGAGACATCAAAGCCAACAATCAACTTCAATTTTTATGAAATTAAACATGGAGGAAAGAATCCCAAAGTCTATTGTTGCTTTGTGAAAATTCCTTTGAGATGCACCTGATAGCCATATAGTGAACCATATTGTATGATTTGGTGCATCTTTGTGAGGAACACACTCGTATTGGGGTAAGTGTCATCAAGAGCTTGCGGCAATGATCCACCAACTTGGTACATCGACTCTCTTCTTCACATTGAGTGCTACAGACACAAAGTGGCCTGATTTGCATAGGGTGATTGATCATCATGCCCAACTACATATTCCATACTCTTGAAGATGCTTCACTGAAAATGTGGTGCAAAACCCACACATAACAGCCTTGTACATGCACTTGTGGTTCACCATTTTCCATGAAGAGGTTATTGAAAGGATTTTCCAAACAAAAGGACTATTGGTATAGGTATGAGTGGAAATATCATGGATCAACACATGTGCATGGTTTCTTGTGGCTTCCAGGTGCCCTGAATATGGACATGCTTGATTGGTCCAGCCCATATCAACATTAACAGGAAAAAACCTTCTTTGATCGCTATGTTTCTATGTGGAATCCTTGAATCTTGGATAAGCTACTTTCAAGGGTCCACCACTCATCTTTGGAGGACCCATGCTTGCTTAATACTACACAAATCTCTTGCATGGAACCAATGGTGGATTATGAACAACTCTTGAACACAGTTTAGAGGAATACAAAGTGTACTCAATACACTTGCCTTAGGAAAAAATTCCACCAACTACAATGTCACTACAAAGCTCCATGGAATAAACAACCATCATCAACATTGGTAATTGATAGTGAATTTAAAAAATCCTATAAGCCAACAAGAAATGATGAGTGTGTCAATATCCACAATCTTGAGATGCTTGCAATTTGGCAAGAAAATATTGATTGCCTGCCAATATTGTCTGGACAAATTATCCTCAACTACATTTCCAAATACACATCAAAGTTTGAAAAAAAATAATGAAAGCTAAGCTAATATCTTGAAAAGGCTTTCCAATACAAATTCCTCTATAGATAAATCATTGCTTGCCTATCAAAAATTTATGATGATCTTGGCTGCAGATCGTGACATTGGTGCACAAGAAACATGCCATATGCTCCAAAAGTTGCCCCTTGTCATCTCAAGTCAACGTTAGCAGGAAAACATTCCACCGTTTGAAAAAAGTTGATTGTGGTGATGAGCTTGCAAGTGGCTATATTCATTGTTACATGCAAAGACTTGTTGAAATGGAGACAATATCCCTTATCCAATCTGCACAACTGTATACATATTGGAAAAATCATAAAGGTGCAACCTGGTGTCCCCACCCATAGCTTGCTATCATCATTGTTTACTTGCTATTCAAGAGCACCCCCTTAAGAAAAGTGATACCTTTGAAAGATTTTGTTACTTGGAATTGCTATTATAAAAGCCTTTCCAAAATTTTGAGGCAGAGATAGGCCTTACAAGAGAAATCATAATATAAAATTGGAGGTTGTTTCATGTTGTTGGCTATGACCCTTGGACTGTTAATAGAATTTTTACCCTGCCCGCTGATGAAGAGGAAGGCCATAGTGATACTGATAGTGTGTAGTCTCTACCTTCCATAGATGAATACGAATGGGGATTTCTTTCTTACCTTGGTGCTACAAATTTTTTTTGCTTTAACCAGCTACAACTATTGGGTAGATGATACTTTTATCTACATCACAAGTGGGATGCACACCATGTTCCCAAAAGTTTACATAGTATTGTCGAATAGTTTATTTCAACAAGTAAGTTGCATACAACTAAAGACACCCTTTATTCATTCACACCACCTACACTTTCTCATAAGCTATCTCCTAAGAAAAATCTTGCTCTAAATATCATTGAACAACACCATCTTGGCCCATCTTCATCGTTTCCATTGCATATGATCATTCATGGAACTACTGGCATAGGTAAATTGTTCCTTATAGACAAGATTCAAAGCGTGCTAAATACATCAGCAAATCAAAGAATGAATCCTTTTCTTGCTTTGGCACCAACGAGAGTAGTTTCTTACAATATTCATTCCTCCATAGTACATACAACTCTCTAGATACCAATTAGAGATATGAATCCATTAAACAGACAAGAATTGGCCATCCTTCAAGAGGAGTTCAAACATATTAAGTACATCTTAATTTATGAAATGAGCTTCCTAGGGCCCAAGTTGTTGGTTAAGATAGATAGCCAATTCAGGCAAGCATTCCCTGCTAAACATATGCAACCATTTGGTGGGGTCTCTATTATACTCATGGGTGACCTGATACAATTACCTCCTATTTTGGATAGGCCTATCTACACTTCTCAATCCACAACATTAGCTCTTGGGAACACTTTTAATATTGTTGTTACGCTTGACACTATCTTCCACCAACATTGACAATCCGATACACAAGAACAATTTTGTACATTTCTTTTGAATATTATAAATTGTCAGGCATCCCAGTCTGATTGGAAAACCCTTATGAATCGATCACATGCAATGCTTTCCGCTAAGGAAAACCAACAATTTTATTAAGCTATCCACTTATTCCAAACAAATAGGTTGGTTACCTTGCACAATAGAAAAATACTTCAACAATTAAATGTTCCCATTGCAATTAGTGTTGCTGAAATTTCTTAGCAAAATGCACTTGACTATGGCAATGATGAACAACTTCAAGCAGAAATCTTGCTTGCAATTGGCCAGGAAGTAATGTTGACAACAAATCTTTGGGTGGTAGGGTATCAGCACAAAGTTGTGTCACACTTTCAGCCAACTTATCAGTACAGGTGAATTTAAGTAATTTTAACTAAAAAATAGTTTTGGTCAAACATATGATCTTGTAAGACTCATTCTAGCTAATTTATATATGTCCACAACTTTTCCAACTAAAATTGTTGGCTAAATGCATATTTAGCACCACTTTGAGCCCAATTTACCAAAAACATAGAATTATATGAAAAACTTGGTGTTTCAACAACTTCTACTCATGTAGAAAACATTTGTTTTCAAATACAAAAATACCCTTTTGTAGATCAATAAGTTTAGTTTTCAAAAATGTATATATTTTAATAGTTTATTTATTATTTATATTTTCCTTTTTATTTTTACTAAATGTAGTTTATCAACACAAAGTATTAGGTTGATTACCATGTCAAGGAAAAATAGTAAAACTTATTAAAAAAATTGAAAAAAATATGATGCCCTAGATATAAGAATCTATATCATAATTTTTTTTCTATTCTAGATAAATAATTAATAAGAAAGTTGACGTTGACTTGAAACAACTATGTTTTAATACACACACATTTTAATATTTATTTACAAATATGTATTTATCGAAATTGAAAAAAAGGTATCCATGCCCTAAAGTTTCAAGTTATAAATACACACAAAAAAATTGAAGAAAATACAATAAAATTTACTATATAAATATTAGCATCTCACGTAAACATAAAATATACTAAAAATCTAAATATTTAATTAGTTTCCATCATTTCAAAATTTAAAACATATATATATCACTTTTTAGTGATTCAAGTTTAAAAGTTGGATTAGTGTTGGCCATTTCCTTTATTAAAGTGTGACACAACTTTGTACTTCTACCTGATAGCTAGCTTGGTTAATGGATCATTGGGTTTAGTGAATGCTATCATCTATGCTAGCAGTGCTAAAACAACTAAATTGCTTGAATATGTTGTTGTCCACTTCCCAAACTACATTGGCCAAGCATGGGATCGGTACAATCCACAAGCCATTCCCATCCCCTCATTCACCTAAGGTAGCAAATGACAACTCCCCTTGAAAATGGCTTGAGCGATAACAATACATGAATCTCAAGGCTTGACACTTGAGAGAGCTACAATAGATATTGGAACTAAAGAAAGGAAAGGGCTAATGATCACAAATCTCTCTCATGTTAAATCAATAACAAGAATATGCATAGATCCACCTTTCTCTTTTGACAGATACTCTAGGCTGCATTCCAACAAATACAATGCAGTTTGAATCAAGGAAGAGAGTCACCTTCAGTAATTGTCTGCATCCCGATCATAATAAAATGTTGTAGTTTTTGAAGGTAACTATGCCACTTTTCCTTTTCCTTTTTGTTTATATGCATTTACAATCCCGACTATTCCTAATTTTCCCTCTGACTTGTTTCCTCCATAATGAATTAAATTAAGGAAGACAAATGCCTCCAAAAATTGTCTTCATTCTAATCATGATCTAATTATTTTTTTCCTTAAGCTAACTATACCACTTGTCCTTCTTCTTTTCACTTCAATGCATTTAGAATACCCATTATTCCTAATTTCCATTCTTCCTATCCCCCCTATCATAATGTAGCTAGAATCACTTCTACCAAGATAGGTAGCATTTGACTTCTACACTCATTACTAAGACAAGTTGTCATTGAATTATTTCCCTTCATTACCTCTTACTTCGAACATCGAACGTGAATTATTTCATGTTTCTAGCTTCACCGAATGTGTTTTATACTTAATTTTTCTCTCAAAACCTTCCTCCCATTTGATCAATTATGCCCCTTCCATATCTATAATGTTTGAACCATTTGTATGTAATTATGTTAGATTCTAACAAATGTAGATTACAAACATTTTCAATTGTTACTACAGATCTTGAAATTTTTTATTAGCTTCCTGCTCTCAAGTTTTTTATGTTGTTCAAGCTGCAATTGCATTCCATTGACATACTAGGTAAGGCTATATCTCCTTTACTCCATCTCTTCTTTCACAACTAAATTTGAAATTATTTTGCCACAAATGTTGTAACTGTATATTTTTTCAAAATAGGCTAACACTGATTTCAGCTGAACAAAACTTCCATGTACCAAAATAAAATTATATCCAAGTTATAATTGTACACATATTGTCTCTTGGTATTTCTACAGTGTATGTATGTATCTTGTTTATATATCCTCGTCTATTGCAGATATATTAGATATTATTTGTTATAAACTCTAGAGCTATTTATATTTCTTGATTTAGATATTCTCTACAACTGACACTTTTTCCTTGCACTCAACTTCAAATTTACATTATGTCTAACTATATTTGATTCAAACCATTTTAGATTGAAAATGTTGTGAACTCTACATGGACATCTCCATAATACTAAATAGCTTTCCAATCAAATGTTTTTCATAGTCTACAAGATTAACAACATTCTATTTAGATAGAAGGTAAGGCTATATGTCCTTGTGAGAGAGGGGGCCACCCACTGCAAGGCCCCAAGTCACAAAAGGCCAAGAGAGGAAAGGCTACCCTAACCCACCTTAGCTTAAAGGGAAGTTAGGCTGGTGACGATGAGAATGATGAGGATTATGAACCCTTCGATGACTCTGCAATCCGAATGTAGGAAGGGGACCAGATGAGTCAGCCTTTAGAGTCATATTCGTGTCTTAGGAAGCTCTCTATCTAAAGATGGAAGCACAGTTCCAAGATGAAAGTGTGGCATGCTAGCATCTCACAGGTGCACTGGCGTCCATACAACTAGAGAACCAAGGAGAAAAGATTCTTACTCAAAAAGGAACACTACTAGCCTAGTATAGGAATACTTAAAGTAGTAGAATGAGATTAAGAGGAAAGAAAATAAAATACGAATATGATAAAAGAAATGTATTACCACCAAGGTGATGAAGATGATCTCGTAGAAGTCTCTCTTCACCAGCTTCCAGAGAAGGAAGGGGGAAATTGTTGGGGCTGTATAGAGGCCTATGTCAGTCAAACCCTTGTCTTGGTTTTTCCACCTCCACAGATAGCCAAGTTTGGAATAGTATAACAAAATGATAAAGGAAAGAAATACAAGATACATATGCAAGATACACCACAAAATAGTAAATGCTTACTTCAATCAAAAGAAAAAGAAGAGAAGGGAGGAGCTTTACTACCTCCATCCAAAGCGCTGAAGGGATGTGGAGGAGAAAACAAGAGGGACTCAAGCCTCTATTTCCATGGTGTATGTCGTGTACTCGCCTTGTTGGAGTGATAAAGTATTGAGTTGCTGCAATGGAGTGAAGGATGCTGCTACAAAGCTTGGGAAATGCTTGAAAATGGTGAAGCTATGGATTCAATATCTTGCCAAACTCTATTGAAACTTCTATTGAAGAGATTTATCGATCAAAAGAGTGAATATTATGAAGGAGAAGGAAAAAAATGACCATATTTGGGTCGTCCAGCCGAAGAGGGGTGTTACTCTTCGAATTCTAATAAAAATGTAATGCCTCTGCAGTCTCGGTCATAGGAATCTACTAGGGACATAAGTGTGCATTGAGGACATTTGTGCACCATGTGGGTGTCCCCGACAAAAATGCCCCCATTGACACACAAGCTAGGCACCAAGTGGAATGCAAGTAGTAGGCTTAAGTGGAATTAGACCTCTGCTTTTGATTCTCTAAGGTGTTAAAGGTGCAAAAATGGGATTCACACTAGGGGTGCAAATTCACATTGATACATTTTTCCCCCACTTTAGTGGGCACGAGTACTGATGGGTGCTTCGGTAAAGTAGAGTAGTAAGGAAGTAGTAGAGTAAGAGATGTATACCTGAACTGATGAGGAAGCAGAGGAGAGGACTTCATGGTTATGTGGAACTACAAATTTGAAGCATGAAAGTACCTTGTAGGTTCACGGTCCTGCAAGGGGAGTTATCCTTCAAGAAATCTCACATGAAGGAAATCAAGAAAAGAACCTTATAGACCTACAAGCCTATAAGGAAGTTATCCCCCAAGAGCTCTCACATGAGGGAGACCAAGGAAAGAAGACTTCACAGAGTCAAAGGTGGTGATATGTTTACCCATAGATAGAACACATCAGGAAGTGACTACACTGGCCAGTGAACAAACAGTCATGCAGACCATTGCTAAGTTGTAAGACTTTCAAAGGGCTCCCTCAAGAACCCTTCAAAAGGAAGGAGGGTCCTCTCAAGCAATGCATTGTCTAAAAGGTAAATTCTAGTTGGGCTACCCCCAAGCTAGATGTGAATATGTGAAGGCAATCTAGTCAGGATGCCCCCAAACTAGACATGAAGATGTGAAACCATTCTAGTTGGGTTGCCCCCGTACTAGACATGAAGAAATCATTTGAAAATTTGTGAAGGGGTCCCTTGGGAACCCAATGTGAAAAGGAGGGGTCCACTCAAGGGATGCACTATTCCAAATTCAATGTCTTCCTTCTTGAATCAAATCATCATCAAGGAATCCTTTTGAAATATGTTCACTTCATCAAGGAATTCAAAAGGAATGAGGTGTGCTCATATGAGGGGAAGACTAATACCATTCCCATTTCAGAGGAGGATCTCCAAGTCCTTTCTTTATGAACCCTTGAAGATGGAAACATGTTTCATTAGGGTTTCAAGCTGAGAATATGATTTTAACAAAATAAGTACCTTAAGCATTTTTGAGAAAAGATTCATTTTCCACGAATACATTTTCTAAAGACCAAATGATGTATAAGAGGTATTATCACACATGAAAGGGAAAACTCAAGCAAAGATGAGAGGAAGATAAAGTGAAAAGTAAAGAGAACAGATCACACATAGAGGCCATAGGGGGATCAAGTTTTGTGGGGTCAAATCTTCCTTTATTTATATATGTGTAGGTAACCGCGATAAGAGGCAAACTATCATCAATCCCCAACCAGATCAAGAAGAATGCACAGAAGACAAAGTAAAATAAAAAATTGGGTCAACATGGAAGGAGGCCTAAATGCTCCTAACACTTTGCATCATCCCCAATTTACTGAAAGTTGATCACAAACATGGAAGAATAGAGATACGTCTAGAAGAATGTTTACAACACAAACACCATGCCTATATCCACACACCAATAGGGGTATGAGGATCATCCAAGCACATATAGAATGATCATGGGGGAACACATCATAACACCCACATATCTATTCTAAAGAATAAGAAGAGGGTCTATCCCTAACACTAGTCAACCAAGAGGTTTTCAGCTTCCCACTCTAGATCATCGTAGGAAGGAGGACAAGCCTACAATGGTGTAATGTTAAGGGGAGGAGCTTCTGATCCTCCCACAATAAGGGCTAAGGTAGAGGGACCTATAAAGTCTTTGTTGCTCAGCTCTTGTGGGTCCAGGGTCAATGACCTTGCAAAGATCATTGACAGGGCCGAAAATTACTCTAATGAGTTAAACATGCACTTGAAAGGAGTGCCATGTTTTTCCTTGAAAGATGGAGGAGTCTGCACTTGAGGTTTAGTGTTAGGCTCACTGAGGAACTCAAGACCAGTGATGAAATAAAGGGAGGTTGGAGTTGGTTTCATCACTAGGACCGAACACGTCAATGTGGGGCCACCTTTTAAGGAAGGTGGGCTCTTCTTTCGTCCTCCATCGTTGGAGGGACAACTCTCTACCTTCTTCTTCATCGGAGGAGTTGAACTCCCCATAGAAAAGCAAGGATTGAGGGAGAAGATGAAAGAACCACAGTAGATACGATCGAAGTGTTCACCATATCCACAGGCTTTGGGATAGGCAAGAAATCCAGAACAGAAGTCAACAAGGGTGGCTCCGCAGAAGGAGTGATTAACACTTGCACCTTTCCAAGTGCAGATGTGCTCATAGCAAGAGCCAAAAGAAATTTGGAATGAGGTCAAATAGAGATGGAAGGGGGGAGAGAGGAAGACACATTAGGAGATACAATCTTCTCCTCCTCCTTCTTTTGTAAGGAGGCTTGCTCGACGAGGAGAGCCTTTCATTGGCACTTACGCTCGCACACAAGGTGGTTTCTACGACTCTTTATACCAAAAGTTGGAACTTGTGAAGGAATAAATGGGTTGTGCTAAGCCATGGGGATGTCCTCCATGGCTATCTCCAGGAGAAGGGTAGTCTCCTAAATGGGAGCAAGAGGAATGGGTTCAGAAATGGTGGGAGGAGTTACCTCTACCACCTTAGGGGTGGCCCCTTTTCTATTTGGGGGAATAAGAATAGGTCAAGGGGTGAACTCTCTCTATGAGCCTTTTTTTCTATCATATAAATAATACTAGGGCCTTGGAGACCCATTAGGGAGATCTAATATCCTAATTTTGGGCTTTCACCAAGGAGGCATCATCAGACTCAATAGGTAGAGTCTAGGTTTGTTCATCTAGTATTCTTCCCAAGAGAGAGGAGTAGACGAGTCAGCTTGGGAGGGAGCAAGCTTCTCCTTTCCATTTCGGGAGGGGGAGGTAGCTAGCGGCTTGGCTATAGGAAGAGTCAACTTCGGCTATCCCTTATCTCCAGTCTTCTACTTCACATAGTTCTTGTGAAGTAGGTTTGTTCTTTGGAGGAGCAGACTGATGGGAGTAGGCCAGAAGTGATTTAATGAATATCCCTCATAAGACACCACAGAATGATATCGAGTGTTGTGTACCACGTGCATGACACCCTCATGGGAGAACTTGAGGCACTTATATACCATAGAGGCGATCCGTTTCATGGAAGCCAACCAAGGTATCCCTAGCTTCAATCTAAACAGGTATGATTTGGGAAAGACATCGAAGACTGTGTCTGCAGTGTTAGGTCCAACTAGGATGGAAAACATTATCGATCATCATGTGTATGGATGATGGATTTGGTTTTTTCATATTCTTCCCTTTGTAGGGAATTCAAGAGTAATGTCTCCTCCATGATGACATTCACCCTACTCATGTGGTCAACTAATATCCCTATCACAATGTTACCATCAAGGCGAGTGGGAATATAAAGAGGAGAAGGCTTACTATTTTACGAAATGTCTTGCAAGGTAAATGTAACATCCAGCAAGCTGTTCACAAGAGGAGGAGACGGAATAATAGTAATTGTTGATGCAATATTTTGCATGTAGCACCAGCCTTATGGAAAATTTAACTATTGGGGGACATTATGTGCTAGCTAAATAACCTCCAGGATTTTATTGAAGCCAACTCCTCGCTTAATGGGTGAAGTAAAAGGTAAGGGAGATTGCGAGAAATATAAAATTTACACTACAGGTGATGCACCAAATCTTTAGACAACTTTATATGAGCACAGTGCATAATGCAAAGGCCCAAATCAATAAATTGCTATTATTTAAGATAGTTTTCTCGAAAGCACTTGTCATGCAAAAATACCCTCTAATTTGTATAATGTAATCAAGCATAACTTTGTATTAACATAGAAGAGTAGTAGAAACATGATCTGTATTCATTCCAGCTATAAGAGGTTACAAAAACTGAAGAACAGGCATTCATACAAAATGAAAATAATAGCACAGGTGAATAGTTCCAACAAATGCTTGAAAATAGAAAGGCCAAATTTATTTGGCACAGTCTGAAGTCTTTAAATTAGAAGCAACCATTACACGAGGCTTACTTCCTAGTGCTTGGGAGTTTTTTATAAACCTAATCAACAACCTAATAAAAGAAAACCAGGCCCCATTTATTGGCCATCCCACTACTTGAAAATGCATTATGAAAGAGCAGACACATGCGACGATCTTTGGCCCATATTATCTCAAGCTGCCATAGTAAACATCCATCAATCAGCAACACGCTAGCAAGGCCATGGTATGAAATGGAAAACCATGCAGCAACAAGAGAGGACACGCGGGAGCGGGAAGCACAAAAGATCCATCGGCATCTCCAAGGTAACTAGCGTAGGAATAGAAATGCCATGTGTCACCTAGACAAAGCTCTGCACAAAGCCATGAGAGAGATCCACGTGGAGCACTCCGAGAGCAAAAAAGTATGAGTTGGGCCCAACTCGGAAGACAACCAATGCAAGCCACACAACACGCAGTCAAAGGTTGCAGAGAAGCAAAGTGAAGGAAAAATGAAAAGCTTCACGAGGGAGCCATGTGGAGCACTCAGAGGGCAGTTAGCATTTGGAAAAATAAGGCATAGCCGCAAAGGTAAATATAAAACTGCAAAGGCCTTCGACAGTTTTTTTTTGAATAGTTTGGTGACTCACAAGGGCTTTTCGCTCGCAGAAAGGAGAACCCCAAAAACCTTTGGCTCAATAACAAGAATTCTCACAACCTCGATAGGGCGGCTTACAGATTGGTCCATACCTCATTTTTCGGTGCAGAGAGAGCTCACAGATGCTCGTGAGCCAGTTTGAGATCAATAATTGCCTTGAAAGACAATCCGCCTAATACTTTAGTTTCCAATTCCAATTGGAAGAAAAGTTGCACCAGTTGATGCATGATCCCCTCAATCTCCTTAGCAGTCAGGGATTGATCAAAAGTTTGGAAGATAGAAAGATCCTGCTTCTTCTCTTCGATCATTTCAACAATATGCTCCACACCCACTACTGCTTGGTCTACAATGAAAGGTGAAGGGAGACCTCTCTGAGTTAAATGGGAAAACCTCACCCGTATGTCATTGGTAACCTGGTTTAACCAAGCTCTACAATCTACTACCTATTGAATGGCCTCGTAGATGGAGATGAGGCTACTTACACCCAATGCTTTCGTCGTTCGGTCGTTGATGTCCATGCTACTCAATGCTTCATCTGAAGTAGTATACAACTTACCCAATAATATTCTAGCCTTAGGAACCTTGTCAGAAGTTGACTCTTGAACCTGTTGAATCAATTCACTCACCGTTCTGCAGAGGCTAGCCGCTTGCGCCATAAAATTTAAAGTGAGCTGCAGGGTAAGGCACAAAGCCTTCACCCTGTCCCAGTAGTATGTGTGTAGCCCTTTGGCAATTTCCAAGGAGCTCATCTGAGGCGCAAGGGGTTGGGTTCTTAGGGCAGCCAATTCTACCTCTTTGCTACCTAAACTTGCCACTACCTCTTCCAAGCTTTTATCCAATGTGGACATCTGCTCCTTCAGGGTAAAAACCTCCTTTTCCTTTTCTACCAAGGCCAATTCGGCCTGCTTAGTCTTTTGGACCTCCAACTCCAAGTTGGTACTCACTTCAGCAATCTTGGCAGTGGTGTTCTATCAGAGCTCTCTCATGCCCTCAGTTAGCAGGTTAGACTTAGCTTGGAGTTCTTTTTCTTCTTCTTGGAGCTTCTCTTCATTTTCTTGGAGTAGCTCAACTTGCTTCTCAAGAGTCGGAATGACCTCCTCACCCAAATTCTACAACTCTTTGATTTTATCTTCGAAGATACCCCTCTCCTTCTCCAGCTGACCTATTTCATTCTCTTGGGCTTTGAATTTGTTTGCAATCTGATCATCCTTCTTCTTCTCCTGCCAGCTGAGCTTAAGAAAATTAGTAGTCACTATTTTTTGAGTCTCCTCCATCAGCTCAAATTTATCTTATGGGCGGGCTTGCCACAAGTCTAACCCGACAGCATTCACAGAATAGTCACTGGGCTACATCTCATTTATTGCCTTGATCATATTAGGAGTGATCTTTGAAAACATCAAGGAATTTTGGCTTTCATTGAAAACAATTTGGAAGTGGGGCTCCGCCTGCCTGGTTGCGTTCTTCGCTCTTCAGTTGTTGATCTGGTTGGGGCGGGCACTTTTATTTGCATCGACCTACGAGAAATATTCCTAGGCCGGGATACCCAGTCCACCAGCAAAAGGATACTCCTAAGGGACAGCCAGCAGGAAAAATAGTGTAGCTGATGCATCAGAGGTCTTGCTAGGTTGCATTATAATAATCGGGGAGAATGGCGGGATGAATTGGTCAATCGAAGGGGATGAAAATGAAGTGACGGTGTAAGGAAAAACTGGAGATGCATCAACTGCAGGGTTGGGCCTTGGGGATAAAAATTGTTGGCCTATGAGCCTGGTGCTGACACCAAATTGCGCTTCGGGTAAAGTATGGAAAGCGGAGGATGTAGGAGGGAAAACGGGAGGAGCAAGACCAGAAAGACCAGCAAAACCAAAAGTAGAGAGGACTGGCACGGATGAGACACCAGGGGCAGACTGTGGTGAGACCAGAGACATAGAGGACAGAGAAAAGGGAGGAAATTTTACTTAATGTTCCAGCGGAACCGTAGATGCCTCGACCGCTTCCTTCATTGGCTTCTCTTCCTCTGCGTCGGCCTCTTCGGTACATTGTCGCTTCTCCTCCAAGAAATTATCGAGGTCGAGAATGACCCATCTCTTACCACTGGTGGTCCTTGTCTTTTGTTTTGATTTAGAGGAGGTGGAAGATATGGATGCTAGTATGCATAGCTCTTCCTCCTGCACAGGTTGTTTACTAGTATTCTTTTTAAGTACTAGATTCTCGGCAATGGCGGGGGAATTCTGAGTTACTTCTTCTCCAGATTCCGCAGTAGCCTCCTCTCCTCTTGATTGCTGGACTGATGTTGAATGGTTTGAAGAATACTCAACATCTAGATGTTCATTTTCCCAAATGTCATCAAACTTCTCATCAAGGGCAATTTTGTTGTATAACTTGCCAACTACAAGAATCTCCTGCCGGTATATCCAGAAAGCTTGCATCTTCTCAGGTTCCCAATTGCGCTTCTTTAATTGGGTGACCAAAGGGGGGCTGATCACAAGTTTTTGGGTTGACCCTCCCCACAATGTGATAAAAATTTAGCTAGGGTGGTCGACCATCCACTATAGGCAAATATTTGAGGCCTACATATCTACTTATGTTTCCCTCTTCGGGATCCCTCCGGAGGTCCTAGAATGGCCGAGGTGAATGCGAGATCTTGATGTCGATTTCCAACAAATTATTTTCAGAGTTTTAATTCCAGGGATCATCTATTAGTACCAGCTTGAGGTGACCCAACTTTGAAATTAAAATCACTGAGGTATCGATCTGTGGGGTCCTCTTCTTAACCAGTGACACCGAACCAAACATGATTCGCAACAATAAATAGGAGGTTAAGTGCTTTCCTCCCCAATAATCATCATCAAGGGTACATAGCTGTTTCACTGCCTCCAGGGCTAGCACTCTGTTGGAGAGGAAACGAGGAAGCCGAAAAGGTTCTCGGATGAAACCTGGCATGTGGAGCATGGTGAAATCCATGCCAAAGAACCAGTTATAGGGTGGAGTTAACTTCCCAAGCCAGGACCTCTGGTGAGGTGATATGCATTCGGTCATATTTATACTAGCCTTACTTAAATCCCTTATAGTCGGGGCTATGAATGCATCCGAGAATGCATAATAATCAAAGGTTTTTGATATGACGGGGGTCCATGTCGAAACTAGCTTCCTTGAGCCACTCTCATAAAAAACAAACAGGAGCATAGACGTTGAAAAGTAATCCATATTTTGGTGCAAAATTAAGTAGGCCAGGAAAGATGAATACCTAAACCTAGAGCCGACCCCAAATTCCTTTAGCTGTAGCCAAATGCCATCGCTAATAACCTTTGCAAAATCAAAAAGCGGGTTCTCACGATTCTTCTTTAGCATAAAGCAGAGGGACATTTGAAAATGATGAACCTCTTTGTCTGAGTCCAACCCGCACACCATCGCCAGCATAGAAACGACAGATTGTGCCACACCTCTTAAAGCTTTCAAACCAAAAGGGAATTCGGGTGGGGCCGAACTGCTCAGATGTTGAAGCTCAGAGCGATAAAACTGTGGCCCTGATTGGAGCTCTCCCCACTTTTGCTGCATTCTCTCCATGTTAAAATCGTCAACTTCCTTACCCAAAGGAAATGGGATGCATAGCATATCTTGAATAGCCATGGGGCTAATGACTACCTGGAAATCCTTGCCACTAATAACCCTTGTGTTTGGGTCGAACAGTGTCACACATGCTGCTACAATCTTTGGGCAAGGGTGCACCAAAGGGACCATGTACTGTGCAAGCCCGCAATACCATAGTCATTTGGGAAATTGGTCCATTGTATGATTCATTTTTTCACATGCAGCTTCCCAAAGGCTCTTAGGATTGCTAGACAACTCAGGGTCAAAGACATTGTCCCAATCCTCCAAAACCACTGCCTAGTCTTTGTGAGGAACCGCGCTCAATAACTTCTGGTTCACTAGGTGAGTGAAAGGGCAACTAGGGTTTGTAGGTATGTATGGAGTAGCATAAGACTCTCCATCGTAGAGCTGGACGCAAGGTGTATTCCTCATTTGCTCACTTAGACTTACTTGAGCTGAAGTCTGTGTAGGGTTTTCTGCAATTTCGACCATTTTTGTCTTCACAAGGGTCTCTGTGCAAACCTTTGGTAAATGACTTAGCTTCTCTAAAAAACATATCTCTTCTTGAAAATGCCTTAATCACTTAATTCTTTGGTAAATTTTGCAATAAATATGTTTCCCTACATGACATAACTTGCCTTTTTTGCTTCTTGAGAATGGCGGTTGAAAAAGGTACGTGCCAGCCATTTACGCCAAGTTGCTATTATGCATTATCAGCTTGTTTGTGCAGAAAGATCACCAACCAGCCAAACTGCTCAAACATTAATTGACAATCTTTCGCATGTGACAGAAGCAGATTCCTATCTTGAAAAATGAACCCAGGCAACCCTATGAGCATTTCCTTGCAGGCTATTTGTATTGATTGACATTAATGCTCATACAAGGCACATTTCCCAATAGAGATTTTCTCTATAATTTCATCTGATTCGGATGAGACGGTGGTGCTTCGTATTACTGACAACTGGGTGATCTACGAATGATGTGGTAGCTTAGCGGAGCAAGTTGCAAGTTGATCCTGTACTTCACCATTACCTCGCACGCTACGACGCCGAAAACCAAGGCAAAGCAACCCACTTGGTATAATTGTTAATCATGATTTCTTCAGCAAGCAAAACTTAGCCAATCTATAAATCAACCCCTTGTGCAATATTGCGAATCACAACATCGACTAGCCCTTCAGTTTAGCAACTTCTTGTTGGATAGTATTTTTAATCTTTTAGCTAGAAAAGCAAAAGTCATGGAAACACCCAGGCTTCCCTTCTTGGCAACATTACTTGTAGGCACCTAAAGCGTATGACAGGTGCAAAAAACTTGTTATACGTGAAATCCATCAAATGGATCTTTGGGAAGGACTGCATGCATTATGAAGAGCAATATCGGGTGAACACCAGCATCTGCTCTGACTTCATCGCCTCACTGCTAGACATCAATGTCTCCAAGTGTAAGATTATAAAACTGATGAAGTTGGTCTTCTTTGTGTGCTACCTCGGAGGTCTGGAGTAGATTGTGCACGTAGCCCAAATGGGTCATGGGATTCCCTCAATTCGAAAAATTCACCTATAGTAGCTACATGGAGGCATCATTCCAACCAAACCCTTTCTGTTTGGCTTTGAGCTGGAAACCCATGAAGAGCATCGTGCCAGAGCCCATGTAGGTTGCTCCTTCCTAATGTGCATACACTATCTTAAGTCATTCTCCAATTTTTAGTGGTACAAAACTTTTGAGGGAATGGTATTTCTAGAGCCTGAGCCGCCTGCTGCTATGATCGCCAGTCCTTCTCACTAATATCCTGAAGACAAAGATGGTTACAAATTTTGCTTCTCTAGCCTCCTAGCTCCGCATGTAGTGGACTTATGTAAATATTAATACTAGGCCCTCGGCCTCAGATATATATTGTAAAGCTTTGGCTACTATGAATATATAAAATATATATTTCTTGAATGTGAAGCCTACTTACAAATTTCTTTCAAATGTTTGCATTATTGCTATGTTTTTCTCCATCTCTTGCACTTAAGATCAAAATTTAAAGTAGGGAAGAGTAATTACATATATACAAATGTAGAAAATTAACACATAAATGGGATTAATATAACTTTTTAAGATGTATTCCATTGATTGGAATACTCAGGGCATTTGCTTCCATATCTTCTAACTTGAAAGAGTTGAACTATTTACACTGGTAAATCTTGAATGGCTCTTCTCAAAAACTGTCGAATTTGCTATGTTTTCCGGGTTTTGCTTCGCGCTCGTTAAATTTAAGCACTAAGTCTCCACATTGCATCCCTTGGTCTGAAGCCTTCTTATCAAACCATTTCTTTATCACCTGCTAGCAGCTATTCATTGCTTCCAGGGCATGCTCTCTTTTTTCTTACACCTCGAGCAACTCAGAAAATTGCACCTCCATCGCTCCATTTTGTTCAATTTCTAGAGACTTGAGCAATTGTAGGGTAGGAATCTCTGTGGCAATAGGCAGCAATGTTTCTTTTACATACACCATCTTGTAAGGAGATGTCTTCAATATTTGCTTGGGCATGATTCAGTCTGCCCACAGCACTGTCCGGAGGTTCCTATGCCACTCTTTTTGGTGTTTCGAGCCGATCCTTTTGATCAACTTGAGGAGGTTTTTGTTAGTAGACTCCACTAGACCATTTCCTTGGGGATAGTAGTTAGAGGAAGTCTTTAGGAACAATCCATATTTTAGAGTGAAATGACTCATCTTTGAGCCGATAAAAGCTTTAGCATTATTAGAGATAATTGCTTTAGGCGGGCCGAATCTGGCCACCAGTTCTTTGAGGAAATTAACAATCTCCATCTCCGTAGCATTTTTCAGTGGCACTGCCTCTGCCCACCTGGTGAAATAGTCAGTTGTTGTTAATATCCATTTATGCCCAGCTAAAGAGATAGGGTTGATCATCCCAATGAAATCTAAACCCCATTGAGCAAAAGGTTCTTCTACCACTATAGGCCTTAAAGGCATAGCAACATTTTGTCTTTCCAACATAGAACTGACATTCCTTGCAAGACTTAATCAATGAAAAAACATCATTAAAAAGTGTAGCCCAAAAATAACTGGCACACATAATCTTAATCATCGTGGTTCTTACAGAAAAATGTCCTCTGGTAGGGCTGTTATGATATTGATCTAATATTTTCTGGGCCTACTCCTCATTGACATTTCTTAGCAAGATGCCATTAAAATTTCTTTTAAACAGGACACCCTCCAAAAGAACAAAATTGTTATTCTGTAGGCACTAGAAATGCCTTTTAAAAGCTGGGAGATCAATTGGATACCTTCCAGTCTGCATGAAATTTATCCTATCATCAAGCTAGCTACTCTAAAAACTCTCTTCATTTATTAACACAGGTTCCGGGGCTTCAAACTCTCTCACTGTTTCACTTTTTTTGGTGATATATTAACACAGTCCTTTTCCCTTGATGGTCTTGATAGGTTTGACTTCAATGTCATATTCTAGGATTTTGGTGATCCAATTGGCTCTTTTCTTGGTGATTTCTCCTTCCATGATATATTCTCACACACTAGGATGTGGAACACAAACAATCACCTTATTATATAATATCAAATGCCGAAAATTCTTAAGCCCTTTAATAATGGTGAAGGCCTATTTCTCTACAAAGTTATACTTCACTTCATATTCTTTTAATGTCCAGGAATAAAAAGCAATAGGGGACTCCCTTGCATCTTTATCATCCTTCTGCATAAGCACTGTCGCAATACTATTTCCACCACCAAAAACATACATAATAAAATCCTTCGACAGGTCCGGGTTAACCAACACAGGGGCGGAAGAAATAGCCTCTTTTACAAGTTCGAAAGCTCTTCTAGCTTCTGTCGTCCATTTGAAAAATTGGTCCTTCTTAAGCACTAAAGTAATTGGACGAACAATGCCCACGAAATCTACAATAAATCGGCTATAAAATTAACCTTTCCCAGAAAAGACTGCACACCTTTTTTGTTGACAGGCAACGGAAGTTCCCAGATTGCATCGACTCTTTCTGGATCAATAGCAATTCCATCCTTAGACATGACATATCCCAATAGTTTCCCTTGGGAAATTCCAAACACGCACTTTTTTAGATTCAGGGAGACCTCGAACTCCTGGCATTTCTAGAAAACAAGCTCCAAATGATCAAAATGATCATTAGCAGATTTTGAGAATACTGTTAAGTCATCCAGATAGATGAGTATAATCTTGTGGATCAAATGTTTAAAAGCAATTTCCATAGCTCGCTGAAACGTGGCTTCGACATTTGAGAGCTCGAAAGGCATTTTAGCATAAGCATACATTCCCCACTTCGTGGTGAACGTTGTTTTATATTGGTCTTATTCTTTTACCCGAATCTGGTTATAGCTTGAAAAACCATCCAGCATTGAAAACATCTTAGAACCAACTACAGTATGAAGAATTACCTCCATTGAAAGTAGGGGGTAATGATCTTTTAAAGATGCTCTATTTAAATCTTGAAAGTCTACGCATAGGCGTATATCTCTATTTTTCTTCCGGACTGGCACTAGGTTTGACACCCAAGTGCTATGTTTGATTGAAAACACTATCCAGGATGCAATCAGCTTGTTCAACTTCTATGACATGAGAGATTCTATCTTTGGATTCACAGGTCACTATTTTTGGTGAATTGGTTTTGCTCCTTCTGTCAATTCAATTGTATGCTTGATGATCCCAGGATTGTACCCTTTAAGATCATCATATGACCAAGCTACCACTCCTGGGTATTCTTCACAGAAGTGTTTTAGTCTGTCTTTATTCTTTTGCAACACTTCTTTCCCAACCTTGAGCTTCCTATCTTCTCTGATATGCAAATCGGTATAATCGCCCTTGTCCGCCACGAGTTTCCTTTTATCTCTTGTTGCTTCATCGGAATCGAATAGGCTTTCTAGAGTGACTAGCCCCCTTGGGAGCTTGTTGGATTTCAACTGGATGATTTGATCTCCGTAAGCTTTGGTGATCTTTGGTTGCAGCTGATCAACAAATTCTCTAGATGACTGGAGGAATGATGCAATATGAGCATCGCTATCAAATACCTGCCAATCTTGATTATTATCTAGGACAACGGGTCTTATAATTACTTTCACTACATGTTTATTTTTAAATAACTCAGTGGTAGGTTTGAATTGAGCCCCAATAGTTGCCATCCTATCAGCTTCGGAGTTCATTTCCCTTGGAATAGCCTTAATATTGAATGCTTCAAAGTTGTCGATCAGATTCCAGACCCTATGTCGATAAGATCGCATATGGATATTCTTTGTGGCTGAAGTTCTACGGATTTGGTTAACCACCAGCTCAGAATCTCCAAAGACACTTATCTGCTTTGCGCCCATTTGCTCTACAAAGCTTAAACCATGGATGAGACCTTCATATTTGGCTTGTTTGAATAGGAAAACTGGAAACGGTAAGACCTCAACGTCTTTTTGTCTAACAAAGATACCAAACAGATCCCAGCTGTAGCTCCTACTTTACATCTGGCTCCATCAAAATATAACGTCCATATTTCTAGAGATTATTCACCCTTGGGTTCTTTAGTAACTTTAGGCATGATCTGCCCTTCTTCATGAATAACATAGGTTCTGAGGCCAGTTGAGTTGTAATTCCCAAAAGGATCTGTCTTAATAAATTCTTTCAACAAATTTTCTTCTTCCACTGTCTGAGAGCTAGTAGCCTCCCCTTCTTCAAGAAATTCGACATTATACCTTTCCTCTTGAGAGATTGAAGTGTGTGCTACTTCTTCAAAATTTAGGAAAGCCTCATCAACAATGTGCTCAGGATGTAAAGTCTTTGATAGTAGTTTCATCTTCGCCCCATTCTTGGTCCTTAGAATCAAGTGGGACCAGTCTAAAGCCAGATATCCTCCTACATTTCTAGTGAACTCTCGAGATAAACAAATTCCAAATAGGGGAGGGATATTGATGAGTATGGTATCCTGATTTACAGTGATACTAGGGTAGGAAAACAAAGTCATAGGTAATCCCTTAATTATTCCAACAGTATCCACCTTATTTCCATCAAGTTGCATGACTCCTTTATTCAAAGGCTCATATTTTAGACCCAAAACATCAACTACTTGCTTTGGCATGATAGTGGTGCTAGCACCAGAGTCGATCATACAGTTATGCAGCAACTTGTCACCAATAATTAGTGTTAGAAAGAAGGGTCTAGGTTTAGGCTTACCTTCCCTTCCAGACTCGAGCTTCTCCTCTGGTTGAATCATTAGCACTTTATCCAGGTCAGACCTAGATGCATCCTCTCTATTGGGTAGAACAGATACCTTAGAATCTTCTTCAACTAACAACACCTTTTGTAGCAGTACCTTCTACTCCAAAATGGCCACAACATCCCATAGAGAAGCATTGGCTAATGAATTTTTCAGTTGCTCCACCACGTTGAATTGCACTTTTAGCTGGTGAGTTGCAATTACCTGGTCTTTAGGTCTGGTGGCCATTACAAGTTTCACAGTCAGTATATCTAGCAGTTTGGTAACAGTAGAAGTGATCGGTGGAGCCTTTGTCTTGGGAGGAAGCGGATTCAGAGGGTTAAGAATAGCCATCTCTGACTATGGTGGGTTTGGCAATAGGCCTACCGTTGGGCTGCGCATTGGTTATGATGTAATCTTGGTAGGTAATGCTATAAACTCTCTAATAAATCTATGCTTAGAATGCGTATTATAATAAGATTGCACTCGAGGTACTTTATCAATAGGGATTTCATTCAGAAATGCTAACTCTTCTCCTTCCATCCATGAAAAGAGAGCCTAGTCCAAGACAATCTCCAACTCTTACTGGATAGACATCCCCTATATTTGTGCGGCAAGGACCGCATTGTCCATTTGTTGAGAAGCATATGGTGAGTTGCTAGAAATGGATGTGCAACTTTGGCTATGTTGATATGTAATTTGTTGTTGCAAATTTCTCCGTGGATAGTTTCGTGGCATGTGTGTGTCATTGCAAGGAAAACACTATGAGTTAGCATCTTCAGCTAAATTGTTTTGTCCCACCACCAGCTCCTTATTAGAATTAGGATGAACAGTCTACATTGGTAGGGTTACCAGAACCACCTGGTTACTTGATTGAGCCAAAGTATTCCCTCGTGACCTATCCTGCCACTAGTTTGATTGGTACGGAGGTTTTCCACCTTGGTAATTTTGGTATGCCAGCTTTTGATAGCTGTATTGCTGCCGCTTCAAAGTAGTCAGTTCATTAGTCATAGCTCGCATCTTTTCTTTCATTTTGTTCATCTCAGCAGCCATGGGGTTAGGCATCGAAGCTACTACAGGAGCTACTGTTGGGGTCATGATTGGAATACTTTCGGGATAGACGTACATAGATTGGGGGGGAGTTGCAGATGCACTGGTAGAAGGAACTTTGACTTTTGGAGCATTGCACTCGAGGAACAATGGCATGATGGGTCTCGGTGCCAACTTTTCTGCAGCAACAACTAGAGCGTAAGCATCAAGAAGAGTTTCTCTGCCTAGAGCCTGTAACATCATGGAGATATCAACATTTATCGACTTCAGGTAGAACATAAAAGCTAGATCTAGAGGTGGTCAGCTACCAACAGGCACTCTCTGCCAGGTCAAATGGAACCTTGCATTGAAATCGGGCAGAGCTTCATGAGGAGCACGCTTTATGTTAGCCAGTTGATGGTACAATGATGATTTGTCACTAGCATTGGAGAAACATTCGTAAAAAAGGGTTCTGAGCTAGTCCCAAGTAGCTATAGTGCCTGCTTCAATTGTTCGGTACTAGTTCAACACCTTTCCTCAGAATGAGGCGGCCAATAATCTAAGGGCTACATTCTTGTTTGATACACCATGTATTAGACATACGTCCGCTACATCTTCTAGGTGCTCTGTGGGTGTTTTTGATTCATCCCTAGAATATTTAGCGATAGTCTTTAGAGATGAGATAGGGATGGGGCCCCATACTGTAGGAGGCATAGGTGCTACCAATGGACTGTCGGAGTCCCAGGCTATGTAATTTCTATCAGCTATAGGTGCGAGTGGATTAGGCGATGTCAGAGAAGGGCTGCCTTGGTGACCTCTCAGGTGCACAGAAACTAAAGGGGGTACAAGCTGGCTAGGGACTCTTGTAGTCTGCGACCTGGTTACAAGCTGATGGCTCATACACACTTCTTAAAATCAGGCAAACGTGCTAGTTCAAGGTCCCACTGGGCGTGCTAGAGAAAGAACTGTTGATGCAATATTTCGCATGTAGCAGTAGCCTTATGGGAAATTTAACTACTGGGGGACATTATGTGCTAGCTAAATAACCTCTGGGATTTTATCGAAGTCGGCTCTTCGCTTAATGGGTGAAGTAAAAGGTAAGGGAGATTGCGAAAAATGTAAAATTTACACTATAGGCGATGCGCCAAATCTTTAGACAACTTTATCAGAGCACAGTGCATAATGCAAAGGCCCGAATCACTAAATTGCTATTATTTAAGATAATTTTCTCAAAAACACTTGTCATGCAAAAATACCCTCTAATTTGTATAATGTAATAAAGCATAACTTTGTATTAACATAGAAGAGTAGTAGAAACATGATCTGTATTCATTCCAGCTATAAGAGGTTACAAAAACTGAAGAACAGGCAT
Organism: Sequoiadendron giganteum; assembly: GCA_007115665.2. Lineage (NCBI taxonomy): Eukaryota > Viridiplantae > Streptophyta > Pinopsida > Cupressales > Cupressaceae > Sequoiadendron > Sequoiadendron giganteum. The sequence continues at coordinate 572,380,348 of CM021105.1, read as the reverse complement.
TCATACAAAATGAAAATAATAGCACAGGTGAATAGTTCCAACAAATGCTTGAAAACAGAAAGGTCAAATTTATTTGGCACAATCTGAAGTCTTTGAATTAGAAGCAACCATTACATGAGGCTTACTTCGTAGTGCTTGGGAGTTTTATATAAACCTAATCAACAACCTAATAGAAGAAAACCAGGCCGCATATATTGGCCATCCCACCACCTGAAAATGCATTATGAAAAAGCAGACCACGCGCGGCGATCTTCGGCCCAGATTATCTCGAGCCTCCACAATAAACATCCATCAATCAACAACACGCCAGCAAGGCCATGGTATGAAATGGAAAACCATGCAGCAATAGGAGAGGACACGTGGTAGCGGGAAGCATAAAAGATCCATTGGAATCTCCAAGGTAACTAGCATAGGAAAAGAAACACCACGTGTCACCCAGACAGAGCTCGGTAGAAATTAGCAAAGGCACCTAGCAGAAAGCCATGAGAGAGATCCACGTGGAGTGCTCTAAGAGCAAAAAAGTACGAGGTGATCCCAACTTGGAAGGCAGCCAATGCAAGCCACGCGACACGTAGTCAAAGGTTGCAGAGAAGCGAAGCGAAGGAAAAATGAAAAGCTTTGTGAGGGAGCCACATGGAGCGCTCTGAGGGTAGTTAGCATTTGGAAAAATAAGGTGCAGCCGCAAAGGTAAATATAAAACTGCAAAGGCCTTCGGCAGTTTTTTGTTGAACAGTAACTACGTTAACATATGCCTCTGGTTGAGAAGTAGAATCAATGGGATCGATAACCATGTGAGAAAAATATGATGAAAATGAACCCATGTATATTTGCAAATCACTCCTAGCTTTCACCACTGATTTGTTCATATTGTGTTTGCTCCCATCAAGACAAATAGTATCATCCTCGATGTGGTCATGTATCTCATGACGCAAGCACATGCAACATTCGGTATCGTGTCCATTAATTTGATGGTATTTACAACATGCATTCTCTTCATACCAACTAGGGTATGGTTCCCTAATTGGTTTAGAGGTAGGCAAGGTAAGGATCTTATCCTTTACCAAATTCTACAAGATGGAAGAATAATATTCTGATAGCTTCATGAAATATTAGTCGCATATGAGGTCATTATTGTCCATAATGGCTACTACATTCGTGATGGATTCTCCTCTTCCCAAGATCGACATGATAGATCTTCCCTCTGAATGGGACCACAAGGAGGAACCCCTGAACTAAACCACTGTCTACTCGTATTCTTGTAGAGCTACACATAGATGTGTGAAAGAAGGATACTTCATAAGGGCGAACTTGTCTTGCCAATGTCTCTATAGGTTCCCTATGAAGACCTTCTGCACATTTGAGTCAGGTAACGGATATTAGATATGTGAGAAGAGTGCTTGATATCATGCTATAAAGTTTGTAACCTTCTCATTGTCCCCTTTCTTGCATCGAACAAGGTTGGAGAAGGTCATCTTTGGTCCGATATTAGCTTGGAACTATCACAAGAATTGGTTCACAAGCTTATCAAATGTGAAGATGGAATTATTGGGCAAAGAAGAGTACCAATCTAGTGATGTATCTTTGAGGGATCAGGGAAAAAATTTAGCCATCAATGCATCATGATGGAAGAAATTTGTGCATAGGGCATTAAAAGTAGACATGCGTGTTTTTGGGTCCCCTTTACCATAGTATTTCTCAAATTTTGGAATCCCCATCCCCGGTAGGAATGGAGTGTTTAGAATTGCAACTGAAAATGGGTTGTGCCGGAAGAAAGGTTGAAAGATAGGTTGAGCTGAGGCTTGGGACAAGATTTCCAGTTGACTCTTTATCTACTCCATATTCTGAAGAAGAATATTTACGATAGGTTCATTAGAAGACAAAGGACCACCGGAACCAATGCCAGAGCCACTGCCAGAATCGCCACCGGTGGCCTCCACTAGTTCCACCATCATGACCACTGCCAGAGCCACTACCAATGCCACTGCCACCAGTGTGACTTCCGTCGAAGCCACTGCTAGAGCCAAAGCCACCACAATGAATTCCACTAGCACCGCCTCCACCAATGCCACCTCCACTTCAAATGTTCCTGCCGCCAAATCCTCCACCCATCATTCTGCCAAATCCTCCACTGCTAGAGGTGGCAACAAGGGTGAAATGGAAACCCAAAGGGTTCTTGTTTACTTTGACAGCGTCTAAGCATTCAGAAGTAGAGGGTATATTGATCGAGGGGACTATGCTAGTCATATACACAAATATATGAGGCATTGGCATCTCTAGTTGCCTCTCGCATTCCTCAAAGAGGCCACCTTCTATTAAGAAAGAAAATCATGAGGGGGTGCATGCTTCGGCCAGACTGGAGAGACTAGCTAATATTTCTACATCCATCTAGTCCTTTTCCACCATGTACCTTATTTCATCGATCACCTTAGCAGCACTAGCCAACTTCGGGTTGCCTTCCAGGTGATTTTACAATGCACCTAACCCCTTACAAAGATTAATGACGTACTTGGAAGGGACACATATGGCCTCATGCTTGTCTATGGATGAGGAGGTTGGTGATGCTGGAGAAGTAGGAACATGATCAGTTTCATCAATAAATCTATATTCGCCTCATGCTATGTGCTTCTCTGTAGACAGACCAACCATGGATCCAGAGAAAAGGCCAGTAGTGAAGTTAGAGGAGACCTTCGTCTTTTCCATTGGAAGGTGTCATAGAATTATTCTAACGATATGCCAAGAGGTCATAGACTGGGTCATGAAGCTCATAAACTTTCACAACACACTAGGGTACAATGACCAAGGGGTATATGAGAAAAAGTTTAGGATGCCGACAAATGGATAAATGTTGGTTCACATCTGGTTCACCAAAAATGTGAGAGAAGGGTACCACCCACTACAAGGCCCCAGGTAACAAAAGGCCAAGAGCAGAAAGGCTACCCTAACCCACCTTAGCTTAAAGGGAAGTTAGGATGGCGAGGATGAGAATGATGAGGATTATGAACCCTTCGATCACTCTGCAATCCGAATGTAGGAAGGGGACCAAATGAGTCAACTTTTAGAGTCAGATTTGTGTCTCAGGAAGCTCTTTGTTTGAAGATGGAAGTGCGGTTTGGGATGAAAACATGGTGTGCTTGCATCTCATAGGTGCGTTGGCATTCTTATGGCTAGAGAACTGAGGAGACAAGATTCTTACTCAAAAAGGAAGACTACTAGCCTAGTCTAGGAATACTTAAAGTAGTAGAATGAGATTTAGAGGAAAGAAAAACAAATGTGAATATGATAAAAGAAATGTATTACCACCAAGGTGATGAAGATGATCTCATAGAATGCTCTCTTCGCCAGCTTGCTTCATGCACTCTTCACCTGCACACAAGGAAGGGTGAAATTTTTGGGGTTGTATAGGGGCCTGTGTCAGTCAAACCCCCATCTTGGTGTTTCCACCTCCATAGACAACCAAGTTTGGAATAGTATAGTGAAATGATAAAGGAAAGAACTACAAGCTACGTATGCAAGAAACACCACAAAATAGTAAATGCTTACTTCAATCAAAAAAAAAATAAGAGAAAGGAGGAGCTTTATCACCTCTATCCAAAGTGCTCAAGGCTTGTGGAGGAGTGAATGAGAGGGACTCAATCCTCTGTTGCCATGGTGTATGTCTTGTACTTGCCTTGTTGGAGTGATGGAGTATTGAGTTTCTGCAATGGAGTGAAGGATGCTACTACAAAGCTTGGGAAATGCTTGACAATGGTGAAGCTATGGATTCAATATCTTGCCAAACTCTAATCAAACTTCTACTAAAGATATTTATCGATCAAAAGAGTGAATATTATGAAGGAGAAGTCAAAAAATGACCATATTTGGGTTAGCCAGCTGAAGAGGGGCATTACTCTTTGACTTCCAATCAAAAATGTAACACCTCTATAGTCTCGGCTGTAGGAATCTGCTAGGTACATAAGCATGTCGAGTGAATGTCTATGATCTACACGGGTGTCCTTGACAAAAACAACCCAACTGACACACAAGCTAGGCACCAAGTGGAATGCAAGCAGTGGGATTAAGTGGAATTAAACCTCCTCTTTTGATTCTCTAAGTTGTTAAAGGGGGGAAAAGTAGATTTGCACTAGGGGTGAAAATTCATGTTAATACAGTCCTTTACTCATCTTTTATTTCACAACTACATCTCATATTGGTTGTCATAAATAATACAACTAAATATTTTTGTCCAAAATACAAAATACTGATTGCAATCAAATAAAATTTCTAGGTTGATACTAATGATATGTCCACAATCCATAATTCTTAAGATTTGTTGTTATTGGAAGGTATGTTAACATTTTCTTTAATTTTTTCATTCTATCACAACTACATTGCATATCATTTCTTATACATTGTACAAGTTTTTAAATTTCTCAATTTATTTGTTGTCTATCAATGGTATGTGTTTATTGCACTAAACTTCACATTATGCTTTCATCTTTGCAGGTGATACTTGAAGAAGTTGATAAATCTAAACCTCACAGTCCCTAAGAATCACCTGTAAGCAAACACCTATCACATGCAACAAATATTCAAAACAAAAGAAGAGATGTTCTGTAAACCCTCAGAGCAAAAGTATGCAAGCTAAAAACCAGAATGTGATTATTGAATGAATTGTTTTACAAATACTACAAAAACCTTCAAAAGGAAATCATGCAAAAAGCAAGACATGCACAACCCTAATCTTATCTTGAGCAACAAGATAGTTCAATAAGATAAAGATTATTAATTAACCTAGGAAATCAAATATGCCTAAGTAAACTTATGCTAAAGTGTAATTAAATAAATAATTACACCAACACCCCCCCATAAGTGCAACTTAGGGAGAAGAAAATTATTATGCAAATACGAGTCCTCGCAACAAGGCCTGATCAAGTACCCATTTACAAATGCAATGCAAACTAAATCAAATGGGGTAAACGAGAAAACCACATGGGAACAAAACTCCTCCCCAAAAATAGAATGCAAACTAACTAAGTGATGAAAGATGGAGGACTCCATAAGACCCCCCAAGAACACCATCCATCACAAAGATACATAAAATAACCCCCCCAGAAGAGAGGAAGAAGAAGACCATAGATCCCCCCTAGAATGAAGTAGCCCCAAAAGAATTGAAGAAACTGCATCTCCTAAAAGAAGTGAGAGGGAAGAGGCCGAATGAATGCAATCTCTAAAGGTGAAGTAGGTGTAGCTCAAGATGTCTCCACAGAAGGAGGTGTGACCTCAACAAATGAAGAAGTCAAAGTAGGTGAAGAATGAATAGGAACCTCCAAAGATGGATGAACAACCGGATCCTACTGCATTGAAATGAAAGAAACCACATCTGTAGTCATAGAAGTATCAGCAACTGCAATAGTAGGTGGAGGAGATGGAATGGATGGCTCAAGAATAGGATCTGAAGTGAGAAATCCAATGTTCAAGAAGCCAAATTTCTCCTCTGAATGATGATTCACACTAGAAGTGTGATGAATAGTTGTAGGAATAGAAGCACCATCAGTAGCAAAATCTGCAAAGGAATACAACCGAGATGAGTGATCCACCACCCCAGTAGCAATAACTGCTCTACTCTCCAAGTCTCTGATGATAAGTGAATCAGGTGTTAACTCGACAAACCTCCCATTGCCTCCATGTGTGATCTGATATATAGAAAGAAGGTTGTTCATCAAATGAGGAACACACAAGACATCCTAAAAAGTGTTGTCCCCAAAACTAATAGATCCCTTCCCTGTAACACTCATGTATGTAATGTTTCCCATCAAAATAGGAGACATAGTGTGAGACTCAAAGGAAGTGAACATAGTCTATGTAGAAGCCATATGATGAGATGCTCCTAAATCTAGAAGCCATCTCCCTGATCCAAGACTCAAAGAAGCACAAAGAGCATGCCCCCTCATATCTGATGAAGTGTGTAAACCAGCTATGCCTAAAGAAGAAGAAGAAGAAGAAGAAGAAGAAGAAGAAGGAGGGGAAGGATATCATGCATACATCCTAGAAGGTAAGTCAATCTGATGTTTCTGAAGAAGATTCTTCAGCTCATCAATGTCCTTCTTGTAGCAATTATGTTCTGCATGTCCTTCTCTCTTGCAATATGCACATGGGCCCTTCTCCTTCCTAAATGATTTCCCCTTAGAAGAGGATGATGAATATGAGGACTTCTTCTGCTGCTCATAAGATTTGGAATCCTTTCATTTTTGTTTCTTTCCTTTTCTTGTAGAAGCCTTCTGATCTTTGGGCTCCTGTGATGCAATAAGTGCCTGTGATGAAGAGGGCTTCAACTTGCCCAAATTAGCCAACTTGGCCTACTCTCGAGTGAGAGAAGATGCAAAATCATCAAAAGAAGGCATAGTAAATCTAGTACCAAGTGCATCCCTAGTAGCATAAAAGGTAGAAACAAAAATTGAATAATCTGGTCCAAGCTTAGAAAGAATGGACAATATCAACTGAGAGTCTTCCTTCTGAACACCACACTATGACAACTGCAATCTAAGAGACTTGATTTTGGTGAAAAACTCCTGGATGCTGTCAAAATCCCTAGGATTTAAGCCAATAAGCTCATTCTCTAATTGAAACCCTCTCATAGTATCCTACTACCCAAACAAAGACTGCAAAGTAGTCCAAATTGTATGGGGTGTAGTGAAAGACTCAATGTGAAAAAGAAGGTCAAAAGAAAGAGATATAAATAATGTACCATAAGCTTCATCACACCTATTAAACCACTTTCTCTTTTTAGCAGCACCTGTAGGTTCGATTTTTGTGCCCATGGTTACCCTGTACAACCCTTTGTGTTTCAAATGAATCTCCATTTATTTTTTCCAACCAAAATAGTTGAATGGACTAAGGGGTGCAATATTATGTGTATCCATGATAGAAAACAGCAATATATACTCTCAAATAAAATAACAATGCTCATTGATCTCAAAAAAGTAGCCTGATTACACGCTTCCCAAGAAAATAATTAAAAAACTAAAGGATGAGATCAAACAGTAATATCAAATACCTGGTAAAAAAATATAGAAAAACAGGTCTGATTTCTATGTAGAGCACTGAATCAACTTTCCGATGCCTATTTGTTTTCGCAAAACGGAGTCCTAACGCAAAAGTTACGCCACCTAGACTGAAGACAACAACTTCTGGCTTTGACAGGCGAAAAAGGCACCAAAACTAGAAATCAAAAAATTCTAACCTCCACCACTGTGAAGCTTGTCAAACGAGCTTTTTGATGATTTTTTTTTTTTGAAAAAAAGACACCGTATGCCCAAGTTACAGCCGATTCCGTGAAACTGGTCCGATTTGCCCAATAAAGCCTACTACAGCCCTCAAGGGCTAAAAAAAAAGGACCCTGGTCGTATGGCAACTAGGGGCAGGCGGCTGAGGGCTGGAGCTAAAGCTCTCGGTCACCCATGTAACCACATGTAGGGGCTGGGAGTCCGGCGGGGGCTGGGCACGTGGGGCCTGGTCACCCACGTGACCCTCCGCTCAGGTCGTAAGCCCGCAGGGGCTGGAGGAAGCTGACCGGTGGCAAGTGTTGGCGGTGCTGCTTGGAGCGCCACTCTGCCAGCGGTGGATGGGTGGTGCAGTGACAGCAAGATCATTTTGCACTGGCCGCGCAAAACCCTTAGTTTTTTTTTTGAATTTTTTTTGGATTTTTCACAAATTTTTGCCTCGGACTGTGTGCTGGGGAGGCCGTACGGCCTCTCTAGCAAAAAAATTTTGCCTTTTTTTTCAACAGGTCCAAAATCAATGAAATGAAAGGAATTTCTAGGGTTTTTGGGCATCCTGAACATGATGGTGACATCCGTTTTTCCCAAAAATGCACAGAAAATATGCCTACCCCCAGATGCACAAAAGATCAGCCTGGCTTGAAACCCTTGCACAGAAAAAAAATGTTGTGAGAGAATATCTTCAAAACACGAATACGTAGCTACAGATCTGGAGCTCTGATACCATGAAGAAGTTGATAAATCTCAACCTCACAGTCCCCAAGAATCACTTGCAAGCAAACACCTATCACATGCAACAGATATTCAGAACAAAAGAAGAGATGTTTTGTAAACCCTCAGAGCAAAAGTATGCAAGCTAAAAACCAAAATGTGATTATTGAATGAATTGTTTTACAAATACTACAAAATCCTTCAAAAGGAAATCATGCAAAAAGTAAGACATGCACAACCCTAATCTTATCTTGAGCAACAAGATAGCTCAATAAGATAAATATTATTAATTAACCTAGGAAATAAAATATACCTAGGTAAACTAATGCTAAAGTGTAATTAAATAAATAATTACACCAACAATACTCATGCCAAATAATCCTCCTTTATGGATGTTTTCACACCATTATATCTTCTATAAACTCAACATGGACCAAAATATTGCTTTCACCACCTATTAAAGAATGTTGCTATTTTTAATGGTAAGTGTACTACTTCTTTGTCCCTCTTCATTTCCATGCATATAGAATTTCCAACATTCCCAAAATGCTAAATAACTTTACAATTGCACGTTTGCATGGTGTGTGGCCTTCGCCGATATTTTAACTGTATATATAATTTAAGGCTATATATCTTTTATCACATCTCTTATTTCACAACTGCATGGTGATTTATTAAAAAAATATGTAGCATTGATTTAAAGACAACAAATTTTCTCAGGTCCCAAAGTATTATTTTCACCATAGATCAAAGTGGTGCAACATTAATGTTTTTTCTCAGGGGTTTGGTGAGAACCCATGAGGCTCAATGACCCAATATGGTAGGGTGGAGAGTAGACCTCATTTTCCCATGTTCATATTGTAATACACTCCATGCACATGGTATGCAAGTATTTTTTTAAATCGCTGCATTCTATTACAACTGAATTGCATATTATTTCTTATATGTTGTACAAGTCTTTAAATTTCTTGATTTATTTATTGTCTATGAATGAAACCTATTTATTGCACTAAACTTCACATTATTCTTTCACCTTTATAGACCATGCTCAAGTTAAAAAATCCTCCTTTGTGGATGTTTTCAGGCCAATAGATCTTCTATAAAGTTAGGAGGGCCCAAAACATTGATTTCAGCATTGATTAAAATGGTGGATAAATTATTTTTTTGCTCAAGGGTTTGGTGGGAGCACATGACACTCCATGACCCAATAGGGTAGGGTGGAGAAAAAACCTTCTTTTCTTCTCTTTATACTAGATTCCTTCATATGCACAAGCTATGTCTATATCTTCCAATCCTTCCATTACAGGCGTATTGCATATTATCTACTATTGGCAATACAAGGGTAAACAACTAAGAGGGGGAGTGAATCAGTTGTCATAGAATTTAAAACTTATTAAAAATTTTAACCCCTATTCTCATATCTGATTAATAACCATGAAAGCATAAATCAACAACACATCAAAAACACACATAACACAAGGATTTTTGCATCAAAACCCTGTTAGGGGAAAAACCACGATGGAGGGTAATCCACAAGTTTATACTCTATTAAAAGTATGGAAAAATGAGGAATGCACATGAATTCAGACAAACTACCTAGAGCTCACTGGTCAATTACAAAAAGGCATACTTCCCAAGGCAAGACTCACTGTCTTACAGTAATATTCAAATTAAATCCATCTGAAAGATCTTGAACTAATAAAATAGCATCTACTAATGCCTGAGTACAGTTTCGGTTAAGCACATGAACACTTCTTCACTCTTCTTCACTCTTCCTGACTCTTCTACACACTCTACTCTATCTTTGAAATATTTAGAACATTATTCACACACACACACTTGATCGGTCACCTTCAAATGAAGAAACAATCACTTATATATATTTGCAACAAGGAATTACATCGCTACATGTCGGCTTCAACAAAATAATAAGATGAATACAAACTATCAGCCTAAAACAATAAATATTATTAATGTGAATCTACCAAGGTCATCCACAACATAGTAGATACCCAAAACAATATCCTCAAACACAAAACACCTTCTAAAATTATTCCTCAAAGATCCACAACACATTACAAATACCCTATTGGCCATGAACATGAAAAACATGAACATGCAAGAGAAAATCATCAATCACGAGGACAATGATCAATGTGGAAATGCAACACAGATAGAGCACAATCTACAAACATCCACAAACACCATAGGAGCATATGCAACAACTTAGATAACCATAATCACATTATCTTCTTCCAAGAACACCAGCTATAGTAATAGAATAACTGTTAGAACACAAAAATGCATAACTTCTTCAAATCTTCATGCACACCTCTAAAAATTTCAGTGGATAGACTAGATACACCTAAAAACAAACCCTTTAATCTGCAACTTCTCACCATCAACATATTGAAATTTCCATTATACTGATCTTCATTGCTTCAGAGATAACCTACAACATATTTTATTACAATTTTCTCAATATCCTTGACATGTACAGTCTTAAAGACATGAATGCTAATAGTGTGGGCATCAATGAAAAACACATATCAGAAACACAACCACAAAATCCAGCAATATCCCTCTTTGGAATTGATGGAAACACATGATGTGAAATGCACCATCAATGCAACTAACTTCAACACTTACTCCCCCTTAGTTTATGACTCTTTTCTCCTTAAATAATTCCCACTTTTTCACATTGCTCTTCTCACCCTTTAACATTAATGGAAAATTTACACACAATCTTTGAACCACATATCTAAATCATCTGACTACTCACCCTAAGTAGCATCCACCACAACATCAATCTGAATCAAGATATGTTTGTGAAATGCATGAACTGATGTAAGATAATTTATCTTAGTTTTGATTAGGAGGGGTAATCACCCCTAACTTCCCTCTGAGATACTCAAAAGTATCCTTAGGCAATGGCTTGGTAAATATGTCTGCAATTTGTTCCTTAGTAGGCACATACTCCAATCTGACTTCCTTTTCACTCACCTTCTCTCTCAAAAAGTGAAACTTGATAGATATATGCTTGGTCTTTGAATGCAGCACCAGATTCTTAGAAATGTTAATTGCACTTGAATTATCATAGAATATAACAATAGGATCATTATACATAACTCTGATATCTTTCAATATTTTCTTCATCCACAATACTTGAGTACAATTGTTAGCAACAACAATATATTTTGCCTCTGCAGTAGTTAAAGAAATGGCATTCTACTTTTACTTAACCATGAAATCAGCTTCTTTCCCAAGAAAAATGTGCCACCACTAGTACTTTTCTTATCATTCACATCTCTTGCCTAATCAGCATTAGTAAAGTCACTCAAAGTAAGATCATCATCTTTAGGATACCACAGGAAAAAATCAACTATTCCGTTCAAGTATTTCAAAATTCTTTTCATAGCAGTCACATGAGATTCCTTAGGATCGACTTGAAATATTGCAACAATACATACAACATTCATGATGTCAAGGTCTAGTTTGAGTCAAATAAAGTAATCCACCAATCATTGATCTCTATCTAGTCTGATTTTCCTTCAGAGAATCATCATCTATTATCAACTTGCATCCGATCACCATGGGTGTACCGATTGGCTTTGAATCTTCCATACCAAATTTCTTTAGCAATTCTTTCACATACTTGGATTGAGATATAAAGATCCCTTTATCTAACTAAGTAATTTGCAATCCCAAAAATAATTTCATCTCTCCTATTATTGACATCTCAAACTCATTATGCATCTCATAAGAAAACTTCATGCACAAACCATCATCTCCTCCAAAAATTATATCATCAACAAAGACTTCCACAATAAAATATTTATTATCATCAATATTTAAATTCAAATTACTATCAGCAGTACCTTTGTTAAATCCAAGCTTCAGCTAATACTTGTGCAATCTAGCATACAAAACTCTAGGGGCTTTCTTGAGTCCATAAAATTCTTTCTTCAACCGACAAACCATATCTTCCTGATCAGTCAATTGAAATCCATCAGCTTGATCAATGTACACCTCTTCTTCAAATTCACCATTTAGAAAGCCTAACTTGACATCCATCTGATAAACCTTGTAGTATTTGTAAGAAGCATAAGAAAAAAATTGTCTCACAACTTCAATTCTAGAAATAGGGAAAAAAGTCTCTTCAAAGTCAATTCCTTCAATATGAGAATATCCTTTACATACCAATCTTTCTTTGTTTCTGATACCTTCACCTTGCTCATTCAGTTTATTCTGAAAGACCCATTTAGTTCCAATTACATTTTTGTCCTTAGCTCCGGGAACAAGAATCCATGCATTATTCTTCTCAATTTGTTATATTTCTTCTTTCATTTCTTCATTCCAATTTTCATCTTTGCATGCTTTATTTACATTACTTGGCTCAGTCTTTGATTTCAAACAATATTCTTCTACAATTCTTCTCCTAGTTTCGACACCTTTTTTCTTATCACCTATAATTTGATTTTCCAAATAATTTAATCTCACATACCTTGGAATCTTAGGATGTTCTTGAACTTCAGGCTCTTGTGATCTCTCTTCTGCACTTTCACTAGTTTCTCCTTCCTCTTGATCTTCTTGATTCATTGAAATGATTTGAACTTGATTTTAAGTCTAACCTTTGTTTGTACTACCATTCTGATCATCAAAATCATATCCATAGGTTTTATATGGTCAAGCAATGTCTTCATCAACCTTAATATTTGTGCTTTGAACCATCTTCCTCAATCTTTTATTGTAGCACCAGTAGGCTTTACTCTTAGTAGAATAACCAAGAAATATTCCTTCATCATTCCTAACATCAAAATTTTCTATATCTTCATCTCTTATGATATAGCATTTACTCCCAAATATTTTGAAATATCTAATAGTAGACTTATGACCAAACCATAGCTCAAATGGGGTCTTACTGATATCACCTTTGATTTGTACTCGATTGAGGATATAAAAGGTAGTATGCACAAATTCTCTCCAATAGATATGAGGAACATTTCCTTCCAACATCATAGTCATAGAAGCATCTTGAACTATCCTATTCTTCCTTTCCACAACTCCATTTTGCTGAGGGGTCCACAGTTCAGATAATTGTCTCTTTATCCCATGCACTTCACAAAAAGAATTAAACTCATGGGAAGTGAATTCACCACCTCTATCTAATCTCAAAAACTTAATCTTTAGACATGTCTCTATCTCAACCATAGCCTTAAAAATCTTGAACTTCTCTAGAGCTTCATATTTCTCCCTTAGGAAAGTAACCCACATCATCCTAGAATAATCATCAATAAGAAACATGAAATACTTGTAACCTTGTAAACTTCTGATTCTAGTAGGACCACACAATTCAATATGCACAAGCTCCAACAGTTCATTTGAACAATTTTGTTTTCTCCAAAATGAAATTCTAGTTCTATTTCCTAACTAATATTCCTTGCATATGGCATTAGAGGGTTTTACCAACTTACGAAGATCTCTCACTTCCTGGGTAGAAATTATATTGATAATATTATTAAAGTTTACATGACACATTATCCTATGCCACAACAAACTGTCATCAACTTGAGGAATTAGAAAACTTTTACTAGTAGCATTCAAGTGAAAGATGTTACCTTTTGTTTATGTACCTGAAGCAATCACATTTCTAGAACTTCCCAATACTATACACTTTCCATCCTTGAATTGAACATTTTATCCCTTATCAACCATCTATTCGACACTTAAAATATTATGCTTCAAACCTTCCACATAAAGAACATCATCAGTGTTATTCTTACCATCAAAATAAATACATCCTCTGCCATAGATTATGCCGCCATTGTTATCAACAAATATTACAACACCACCATCATAATTTTCCAGGCTCATATATTTTCTTTTATCACCTATCATGTGATGAGAGCATCCACTATCAATTACCCATTCATCCTTCTCTTCAACTCGAGCAGCTAGGGCTTTCTCCACATTTGTACAACTAGTAGATTTAGTAGACAGAAGATTAATTTCCTTGATAGCAATAAACACAAACCCATCTTCACTTACATTCCCTTTATCAGATTCATCATCCGTCACACCTTCATGAGTAGCATAATAACACTTCCTTTTAAATTTAGACTTGTTAGATCTTGACTTAGGAACTCTTTTTGGACACCTTGATGCAAAATGACCTATCTTATTGCAAGAAAAACATTTAATAGGAAACTTTCCTTTATACTTACCTTGTCCTCTAGCTTCTATTTTGACAATAAGTGCTTCAAGCTCATTTAGTTCTCTCTCTTCTTCTTCAATCAGCCTTATTTATTCCTCATACTTGAATATATTTCTAGAATAACTTTCACCTGGATCATATATCTACTTATCTCTTTCGGCATACCTAGTAGCTTTGAATGCAGATTCTATCTTAGGAAGGTCATCACCAAATTTACTCAACTCAAAAGTAGTAAGTTTACCAATCAACATATCTCTGGTTATATTTTTCACAGTCTAGATCTCATCAATAGTTGTAGCTTTGATTTTGTATGCATCGGGCAAGGATCTAAGCACTTTAGCAACAATCTCTAATTCATCCAACTATCCACTAACACATCTGATAAAACACACAAGTTCATTCACTCTTTGCATGAAAGTAGTAATATTCTCATCATCACCCATTCTCAACAATTCGTATTTCCCTTTCAGACTCTGTAGCTTAGAAATCTTCACATTAGCATCACCTTCATACAAATTTTCCAACTTTTTCCAGATCTCACAAGCAATCTTCAGATCTATAACATTCGTCATCTCATAATTAGTCAAAGCACTCAACAATGTTTCCTTAGCTTTGATATTGTATTCAACATCCCTAATCTCTATAGTAGTAGTAGGACCATTTTGAGGGATAACATACTGATTACTTGTAATGTTTGAGTAGGATTCACCAGTGCATCTCAGATGACACTCCATTCGAGTCTTCCACAGAGAATAATTTGGTCCATCAAATCTCAGACTACCCTTCTTATATGTCACCATCCCAGATCACCTCAAGTTGTTAAACTTCTTCCAAGGAACCTTCTCTGATACCAATTGTTGGCAACACAAGGGCAGACAATTGAGAGGGGGGGGGTGAATCAGTTGTCACAAAATTTTAAACTTATTAAATTTTTTAGCCCCTATTCTTGGATCGTATTAGTAACCTTGAAAGAATAAATCAACAACACATCAAAAACACACATAACACCAATTGTTTTGTGTGGAAAAACTGTTAGGGGAAAAACCATGGTGGAGGTCAATCCACAAGTTTATACTATATTAAAAGTATGGAAAAATGGGGAATGCACATGCATTCAGGCACACTGCCTAGAGCTCACTGCTCAATTACAAAAAGGCTTACTACCCAAGGGAAGACTAACTATCTTATAGTAATATTGAGATTAAATCCATCTGAAAGATCTTGAACTGAGACAATAACATCTGCTAATGCCTAATTATAGCTCTGGTTAAGCACATGAACACTTCTTCAATCTTCTTCACTCTTCCTCACTCTTCTTCTTTACACTGTCCTCTACCTTCAGAATATTTAGAACATTATTCAAAAATGCATACTTTCTCACTCACCTTCAAATGAAGAAACAATCACTTGTATATATCCGCAACAAGGAATTACACTACTACATGTCAGCTTCTACAAAATAATAAGATGAATACAAACCGTTGTACCAAAACAATAAATATTATTAATGTGAATCTACCAAGGTCATCCACAACATAGTAGAGACCCAAAACAATATCCTCGAACACAAAACACCTTTAAAAATTATTCCTCGAAGATCCACAACACACTACAAACACCCTATCATCCATGAACATGAAAAACATGAACACGCAAGAGAAAATCATCAATCATGAGCACAACAATCAATGCAGATGTCCAACATAGATAAAGCATGATCTAGAAATATCCAAAAACACCGCATGAGAATACACAACAACTCAGATTACCAGAATCACATTATCTTCTTCCAAGAACACCAACTACAGTAGTAGAATAACTATCAGAACACATAAACTCATAGGTTGCTCAAATCTGATGTGCACCTCTGAAAATTTTGGTGGATAAACTAGAAAAACTTGAAAATAAACCCTTTAATCCACAACTTCTCACCATCAACATTGTTAGTTTTTTTTTTAAGTGTAACCAGGTTGATCTTCTATTCTACCTATGGAATTTCCAATTCCAATTAGGGGCAGCTCAAAGCACCTAGACCAACTGATGGGGACTTTAAAGACCTCCTACACTTCGGGCTCTACAAGACCTGGGACGGTAATCCCTTAATACGTTTACAGACTCTACACCATTATTATAAACAACATTAACAAAAACAAATAATATCATTTAATAGCTCAACATAATAGGATAATATCAAATAGAATTGGTTGTTCATCAATAATATCAACTACTTGGCGCATGAGATAACTACAAAAACCTTTCATAGTATAAGATAGTCATTGATTTTTAATTTGTAGCAAACTCTAGGTAAAGACAAACAAATAATGAACCATACAAATTAGTACAACTCATATCAGTGCCATATATCCATTGGAGGAGTCAAATTCATAAGCATCTAAGGGCTTATGATATATTTAACACATAACATATAAGATCCTTGATGACATTGCTTTAAAATCTTATCAATATATATTCTAACCCAATACTACTTATCAAATCCTTATAGAGAGCATATCCATCAACAATCCCATTTTAGCATTTTAATTAATTCTTTGAATTAGATCTGAAACAAGAATCATACACACCACAATAATGAGATGAACGAAACAACCCTTGATCATTCTATTCAAAATTCAGATATGCTTGTACAACGGAGAGACATGAGTTTTTATTAATCATTTCAATTCAGATGTCAGTACTATCATAAAGCATCAAACCCCCATGAGTTCAAAACCTACTATAGAAAGACTCAAAACCTAAATTGCATTTTCTCTAAAACCATCATACTTTACAATTTTCTCTGCAATTTCACCTAGACTCAACCAAAAATATCTAACTTGCTCACTCGTAATTCTGGCCTTGAAATCCTTCTTATAGGGAATGAAGGAGAAAACAAGCATCAGGCTAGAGAATATATGTTTCACTAGTAACTTGGACCGCCTTGTCACACTTCAAAAATTGGTTACAACAACAATCCCCAGAATAATATTCTTATTCATGCTCGCCCGCTGAGAAAGGCTGACATAGCAGAAAAACCTCAAAAACTTCATGCCTAGACTGTCACTAAAAAAAAATTGGAATTTGTTGGAGCTGCAATAGCTGATTTGTTAACCATTAGCAACCTACTCTGTTTCATTCCTCCTCATTTAAATATACACTTACCCATTGTTGGTACTCTTCATCAGTTGGTCAATTAAAACTGATTACCTCATCTACCTTGACATTGTAATGCCTGTACTTAACTACCACCTAATTTTCTTCTCTTTCAAAAGATTCCAAAAATGAGTTGGTGCTGATAATTTTGTCCATACATCTCACCAATAAATCATAATTTAAGTGATCAAAAATTAATCTAATTTGATAATTTATGACCTCATTTGCCTGATCCTTCCACTATTGGAGTGACCTGATATTCCCCTCTCATCAATTATTTCAGGTAACAATGTGTCACTCCAATCATCAAATTTCTTAACTAATTCTTTGATCTTCCTACTCAAGTCATCTGGTAGGGCCTTAAAACCTTGCAATGACCTAACTAACACTTGAGTAGGCCTTAATGATTGGGGCCTATTACTTATATCAATCCTTGAGGCCTTATACATTATATCTAAATTACTGGCCCTAGGGATCCATTTTTCAATCAATGGTATTCCTCCCTCCTGATCCCTATCAATATTATTTATTGAATCTAATAATAAAAAATATAAAGACTACACAGATGTCAATCCATCATCAACCTTCTCATTTAAATGCCTCAATACAGCATTAACTACCTCCCCCTACTTTAAAAGTACTCCCTCCTCACTTACCTTCAAGGATGCCTATAAATTTGCAATTTTGCATATCAATTGCTTCTTTGTAGGATCAATAGAGCTTTCTATTTCTTCATCAACTAACTTTAAAGTAGGGCTAAGGGAAGGTGTTTGGTTAGGAGACCCTGGTGTAGAAACAATGGGAGAAGCAAGAGGCACTGATCCTGATGTGGAAGGAAATGTTCTAATTTTTGGAGCACTCGATGTCTCCCCAATATGCCTGTACTTCAGCCTATCCACATTAGTCTACAACTCAACATTTCTTTGTTGCACCTTGCTATATTCTCCAATTATGAAATTGTACTTCTCCATTAGGCCTTTCTTTTTACCCTCGTCTCTTTCAGCTGTCTTTTGGGCCAATTTGGCCACATTCACAGTCAAATTACTAGCCTTTATGGTTGAGGCCTTTGAAGCTCTCTTTATTATCAACCCTCATCTTAAATTTGGGTTAATATCAGTAACATTGGGCTTTCTCCCTCGAGGGACTAAAGCCCAAATTTCCAAAGTCTCATATTTTTCACTGAAGGTAAAATCTTGTAATGATACCTTGACCTCTTCTTCAGAATCTTAGAGAGGATGCTTAAACTTCAAAATAGCATTGAAAGCTACTGCATCTGCAATGTCCCACTCAGGATAAATCAAGACACCAGCTTGATTTACCAGTTTTCTTCCCTCCTCAAGAGTGATTCTCTTGAATTCATCCATTAATTCAGCTTTCACTTCATCATCAATCTACTGGTCAGACCTGTCAAGTCTCAATTCTCTTCTCCTCTTGCATTTATCTTGATATTATTCCAATTTCATTCTCCATACTAGTTACAAGAAGACTGGAGTTTTTACAAATTCAATATCATCTAGAAACCCCTTACATGCTTCCATTCTTGCATCTTGCACACATTTTCCTTCATATCTAGACCAGACAGAACCAATTCAGTTGGCTTAGGAGGAGAAGGCATACCCATCTACATGTCCCAATTAGTGACAACAATTTTACCCACCAAATCCTCTTGTGATTTCTCAATATTTTAACTCTTAGGGCTTGGCTCTAATGGTGGTGGTTATGGCCTATTCTAGGGTGATGATTCCAAATCAATAATCTTGATTACCCCAGGTGTTTTGAGCTTTGGAACTGGTTGTGTATGCGATTTCATTATTTTTTTTCCTTTTCTATCCTCTTCTTCCTCATCACTACTATCATTTCTTTTCCTTCTATAAATAGGCCAATTCTCTGAAGGTTTGTAAGCTGGCCTCTCTTCCAATGGCCTGGCATCTTGCTCCTGTATGCCTAGATCCAACTCCAAGTTTATCTTCTTGGTCATCAAGGTGCACATGATTTGTTTGAAATTGTCTATCAAAAAATTAACTTTCTTATGATACGGATTGAACTCCATCAATGGATCATATTTTGGATCCAGTTTATGCACAATGGCCAATATCTTATCATAATTTATCCATATATCCTCACTTACCTTCAAGGAAGCCTATAACTCTGTAATTTTGTGCATTAGCTTCTTCTTTGTAGGATCAACAGAGCATTCTATTTATTCATCAACTGGCTCTAAAGTAGGGCTAAGGGAAGGAGTTTGGTCAGCAGACCCTTGTGTAGAAACAATGGGAGAAGCAAGAGGCACTGATCCTAATAAGGAAGGAAATGTTTTGAGTTTTTGAGCACTCAATGTCTCCCCAATCTTCCTATACTTTAGCCTGTCCACCTTAGTCTGCAACTCAACATTTCTTTGTTGCACCTTACTATATTCTCCAATTATGAAATTGCACTTCTCCATTAGGCCTTTCTTTTCAGCCTCCTATCTTTTAGCAATCTTTTGGGCCAATTTGTCCATATTCAAAGTCAAATTAGTGTCCTTTAAGGTTGAGGTCTTTGAAGCTCTCTTTATTATCAACCCTCATCTTAAATTTGGGTTAATATTAGTAACATTTGGATTTCTCCCTTGAGGGGCTAAAGCCCAAATTTCCAATGTCTCATATTCTTCACTGAAGGCAAAATCTTGCAATGATGCCTTGACCTCTTCTTCAGAATCTTGCAGGGGATGCTTAGACTTCATAATAGCATTGAAAGCTACTACATCTACAATGTCCCAGTTAGGAAAAATCAAGACACCAACTTGATTTACCAATTTTCTTCCCTTTTCAAGAGTGATGCTCTTGAATTCATCCATTAATTCAACTTTCACTTCATCATCATTCTACTGGTCAGACCTATCAGGTCTCAATTCTCTTCTCCTCTTGCATTTATCCTGATATTCTTCCAATTTCATTCTCCATACTAGTTGCAAGAAGACTGGTGTTTTTACAAATGCATTATCATCTAGAAACTCCTCGCATGCTTCCATTCTTGCATCTTGCACACATTTTCCTTTCATATCTAGATCAGACAATACCAATTCAGCTAGCTTAGGAGGAGAAGTCATACCCATTTGCATGTCCCAGTTAGTGACAACAATTTCACCCACCAAATCCTCTTGTGATTTCTCAATCTTTTTCCTCTTAGGGCTTGGCTCTGATGCTGGTGGTGAGGGCCTATTCTAGGGTGATGATTCCAAATGAATAATCTTGATTGCCCCAAGTGTGTTGAGCTTTAAACCTAGTTGTGTAGGCCATTTCATTATTTGTTTTCCTTTTCTATCCTCTTCCTTCTCATCACTGCTATCATTTATTTTCCTTCTATAAATAGGCCAATTCTCTTAAGGTTTGTAAGCTAGCCTCTCTTCCAATGGCCTTGCATCTTGCTCTTGTATGCCTAGATCCAACTCCAGGTTTATCTTCTTGGTCATCAAGGTGCCCATGATTTCTTTGAAGTTGTCAATCAAAAAATTAACTTTCTTATGATACGGACTGAACTCCATCAATGGATCATATTTTGGATCCATCTTGTGCACAATGGCCAATATCTTATCATAAGCTATTCATTTCTCCTTGTTCAATTCCTGCCTACTTAGATCAAACTCCTTTCTAATCAAGTCCTTAGGGAAGTTGAACTCATGCACAAACTTACCACCTTTTATCCTTTGTTTGAAAAGGGTGAAGAAGGACTCAGGATCATGCTTCCACTTGGGACCACACCTCAAATGTCATTCTTCAAAGAATTTTCCAAAATGTACCCAACCTCCTTTCGAAAAGAAAAAATCTGACAACATAGTATAGTTTGGCAAAAATATTCCCTTACCTTTTCCAGTAAGGTTGTCCTCATGGATACAACTAATCTGCCGCATAAATTCTGGAAATCCCACTCTTGGTGGCACATTGTATGGAAATATATGAGGGGTCCCTTTAAAACAATACACCATCAAGATAGTTCTAATTGGGTATGGAATAGTATCACCCCAATTTTTGCAAACCTTCAACTTGGGCTTCCTCATATTTGGTCTGAGGAAATCATACAACTCCTCAGGAATTCTAGGCACATTCACCATCAACCTGGCTCTTAATCTAGAAGAAAAATAGTTGTTGAACTACACATAACTGGCATTCTCCCTCTTATATGATAGATCTGCAGCCCACACCTGCATTGGCAATCTTTCTCCATTAACTAGCTACCTTAACTCCATCTTCTCAAAGAAGAAATCTGAATTCTTATACAAGAACATATACATAAACATGGAATACCAGAAGAATGGAGTGCCTACATCAGTTTGTTGCAACTTCAACACCCCTTCATGTATCTTTTTTGCAAAAAAGGAAGCAAAATCATATATCAATGAGAAATTAGGGTATTTTATTTGGACCCCCATGAACATATAAGAAATAGGCATCACTGTGTTAGGGTTGAAACCCAAAGTCTCGCACAATGAGTAAAAGGTGGCCAAGAAATGATTTGAAAAATAGTTTAGTCTAAAATGTTCTTGGTCACTAGGGCTAATATAGAATTTTGAACCTCCTACCCTAGCCAAATGAGGTGGGAGAAACTTAACTCTGAAAAGTGATTTCAACCTCCCATACTTCACTTTCATCTCCTCAAGATCAATAGGAACCAAAAACATACTGGGCTCACTCAGATCAAAAACCTATTGAAATTCCTCTTTGTTAATGCTCAACATAACCCTTCCATCATTATCTCTAATCACCCATGTGACAGAGTCATATCATGCAGCCACTGCCCTAAGCCAATCCACATCAGGGAACACATTCAGTACCACCAGCTTCCCCATATCATACATACAACCATTCAAAAAGGGGTGGGGAAAATTCCTTTGCCAAACCACAATTTGAACATCTCTAAACCTGTAAGAGGAACCCTAGCATTGGCTATGTTGGAACAATTATATACTAGTCCCTCTCCTAAGGTTTTTCCTCGCATCAAGATCAACCCCTTCTTCCTATCATTCATTGACAAGGGAAATTGATCTAGGATATCATCATATAGGTTTCTATTGAAATAATCAACCTAGCCAAACTGTTTCTTTGATTGTGCCATCCTAGGTAAACCAGGGTTTCCTCATTATTTCAAACCTCAAACAAACTAGGGCTAAATAGAAATACAAAATTATAGAAGAGAACCTTGCAATTTCCCACAGCTCAATTAACCTATAGCTGCAAAACAATTATCAACAAGCCCTCTGACAAGTACACAACAATTTTTCCTCCAAATTCAAATTCAAAATAACCAAGAGATACAAAAATAGACACACGGCTTTGTGTTTGCAGGAACCCAAATCTTTGCTATAAGAACTCATAACTTCATCCTTGGCCTAGTGAATACTTTGTAAAGACGTTTGAATGCCTTGTGATGCAATAGGGTAGGAAAATAGTCATTTTATTTTGATCAAATCAAGCTAGTAGATGTCTCATCTACCATTAAATCTTACTTGCATGTTGCGCCAATGACTCCAATTGCATTTGATGCAGATTCAAATATTAGTCGTCGATCCCTCACTTTGGTCGTATCATCGAATGGTTGCCTTCAAAACAAACTAATATGATCTCAACCATGGTGATAATGGCTCACCATACTATGCGTTTGCAAGGAAATCCACATGGTGCTCACCCATGATATCGTGATCAACAAAGACCTTGCAACTTCTGATCACATGATGGTGGGCAACCATAGATCTCAACCGTTGGCAATCCTATTCATTCAACACAATCGCGAGCTTTGTCATTAACCATCAAGCACCTTTCCTACTTAGATTATAACATCTCCATTGATTTGAAGTATGTGCATCTCATAACTACTTTAGTAACCCATTACATAATGTATTAATGCCAGATAAATGTATTAAAGTATTTCTATCATCTCTTTCGAATTCACCAGATGAGACACATGGTGCTCACCTGTGATATCATGATTAACCAAAATAGTTTAGTGGGGTCATCTCGGGATGGCAGGGAATGACTGAGATCAAATGGTAATTGATCTATAGTCATGCAAACTTGTCCCTTTGCAAAATATAAAACATTTATTACAATAACAAGGGGACATCACTAGGCTGATGATAAACAATCACATAAGTTTTTTTTAAATGAGGGAGCATGGGACCATCCCAGACTTAGGAAATAATAAATTCAAACAAATGAAATAAAATGATGGATCAAAGGGACCCTGCCTAGATGAAGCAATGGGGCATAAGTTTTTTTTAAACCCTCCTCAAAAAGTAATGGCCAAACAGATCCCACCCAAGGCATAAGATAAAACACTAGGGTTTTACATGAAAAAAATGGTAAAACTTAAACCTTAGGCATTTCCCAAATACTAGAAATGACCAGAAACATAAGGAAAGATAAAATGTAACACAAAGAGAGAAATTTTAAGTTCCATCAGTGGCTCCAGTTGGGGAAGTTCATTCAATTGGAATGAAGCGAGATTTCAAAATCTTAGTTTGAGCAGACCAATTGCAAAGACAACCAAAAGGGATTTTCTAGAGAAAACAACCCAGTATAAAAGAAACCTACCACTAACATATATACAAACCTAAACTACTATTCATGGAAAAACATACTTCAAGTGAAGTACAACTTCAAGAACTGTCCATGAACTGGCAGTTCAAGAGTATCCCCTATCATATCTTAGAGGAAGTATGAATCTTCACCCCACCTACTATTTATCAGAAATGGACCCAACTAGATTGCATCAAACTTTCCATGTTTTCATTTATCTTCTAATCTGGCATTCCACATTAATACCAAATCTCCATCTTGGAAGATCCTTGTAGTTTCCCTTTTCTCATACAAATTATTTACTTGCAACTGCAATTTTTCATTTTTCATTTGTCATTTGAGCTCCCCTCTAGGTTTCATCTACTTCTATGAGAGCTTCCACTCTCAATTGCATTTCATCATCAATTTCATTGTCATACACCTGGAGAAATTTATACATTTCCATCAGATTATTCTGGGGCAACCTTGCGGTTATCCCATAGACCAAGTCAAATGGGGTAGAACCTATTGCTTTCTTCAAAGTTACCCTATCTGCCGAAACTACTAATCTCAACTTAGAATCCCATGCCTTTTTATTTTGATCCAAGATTCTCTTAATGATCTTCATCAATATTTTATTGCTTGATTTTTCTTATCCATTTCCATGTGGGTGATATGGTGATGAGAAAGAAATTTGGATGCCATGCTTTTCCCAAAATTTTGTATATTCCTCAGATTTGAAACACATTTCATTATCTGACACAACTTGTTTTGGACACCCAAACCTAGTTAATATGTTGCTCATCAGGAATTCAATTACCACCTTACTAGTTGCTTTCTTTGTTGGAATTTCTTCCACCCACTTGGTACAATAATCAGTGGTCACTAATATCCATGAGTGGCCTCCACTAGATTTACATTCTATCTCTCCTACAAAATCAATACCCCATTGTTGAAATGGAGATTGCACTACAACTAGTTTTAGAGGCAAGTTACCAGAGAATTTTAACTTACTAGAGAAACATTGACAAGAATCACATGTCTTCACTAGTTGGTGTGCATCCTTAAAAATAGTAGGCCACCAAAATCCAGCCCTCATTACCTTATGTGCAGTTGTCTTGGCCATATAATTTCCTCCACAAACTCCACTACGCATCTCACTCATAAGTTCTTGCCATTGATCTTGGTCAACACACTTTAGCATGACACCTTCTCCATTTCTCCACCAGAGCTTACCATCTATGATAACATATTTGATAGCATGTAATTTCAATGTCCTTTTTTTCATTTTCACTCTAGTTGTCAGGACATTTCATCTTTTTCAAATAATAGATCACACCTTTATCCCAGTCAGAATGCTCCATATCACATATGTGTGATCTATTTTCCTCTTCCATCAAATTTATCTTATTTGATTCTAGATTAATTTGGGCCATAAGTCTATAAAATCCTTGTCCTCTCACTAGCTTAGTAATTCGAATCTCAATGTTGAATTTTTGGATCCTATTGATCCATCTACATCTTCTTCCTGACACTTCCCGTTGTGTGAAAATATCCTTGACAACAACACTAGGTACATATGCAACTACAATAGCTCCCATCAAATAAGGCCTGCAAGATTTTACTACTTTTACTAATGCATATGCATGTTTTTCATTTATATCATATTTAAGTTTTGCAGCTTGTAAATATTTTCTGAAAAAGGCTATAGGCTGTTCAAAACCTTTTGCATTCTCTTGCAACAACACAGCTGCAATGAAGCAAATAAAAAAATTGTAAGGGTCTAGAAAAATTAGGGGTTTTTAAAATAGGATCCTCCTTTATGGCTTGCTTAATGGCCTAGAAGGCCTGTATAGACTCCTCTCCCCATTCAACCTTAGCTCCCTTCTTAAGCATCTTATAAATCAGGTGAACTATCTCAACAAAATTTGTTACAAACCTCCTTAGGAATTTTATCTGTCAGAAGAAAGATTGTATACCTTTGACACTGCAGGGTTTTGGGATTTTATCTATTGCAATTACCCTCTCTAAATCAATTTTGACCCCATCCTTGGAAACAATATGTCGCCACATTTTTCCTTCTCTTACCCCAAATGCACATTTCTTCAGATTCAAAGAGATTTCATACTCCAATTCCCTACTAAATACCTTCTCTAGATGCTCACAATGATCCTCTTCTTTCTTGGAATATGTTCTCAAACAATCTTGGTAAATCACCAAAAACAAGTTAATGAAATCTAAAAATGCCACATCCATGGCTCTCTGAAAAGTAACCCCTACATTCGTCTGACCAAAAGGCATTCTCACATAGAAATATGTTCCCCAGGGTGTAGTGAAAGTTGTCTTAAATTGCTCAGATTCCTTGACCATGATTTTATTGTAACTAGAGAACCCATCTATCATAAACATTAATTCACATCCTGTCACCTTTTGCAACATGGCTTTCATATTAGGTAATGGATAGTATTTTAATGAAGAAACATTCAAACTTTTGAAGTCTACACATAACCTAATGTCTCCATTTTTCTTTCTCACTAGTACCAATTTTGACACCCAGGATGAATGTCTGATTGGCTTGATGATCCCTGCATCTCTTATCTTCATTAATTCTTCTAGCATTTTGGGGGCCAAAGTAGGATTAATGGGCCTTTTCTTTTTCCTAAATGGCTTAGCACCATCACTCAAGGGAATCTCATGTTGGAAAAGATCCTCCCTATATGCCTTAAGGTCATCATAGGACCATGCAAACACATGCCCAAATTTCGTCAATAAGTCAATTAGCACCCTTCTCACCTTTGGTGACAACTTCTTTCCAATATACACCTTCTTTGGTGATGCCTTTGTTCCAAAGTTTATCTCTTCGAAGTCATCAGGATGGGAAGTAGTATGATTATACTTTGTCCTATCCTGATTATCAAACACTCTTTCTAGCACAACTAAAACCTTGGGAATTGTATTTGTCTTTAACTGAATGACCTCATTTCCAAACATAGCATCTTTACCATCAATTATTTCCACAAAAGCTCCAAATTCAATTTCTTGACTTTCATATTCATCCACACAATTCAAGAACCTTAGTATATCATCATCACTATCAAAAACTTGCCATTTTTTTATATTATCAGGAATAGATGGCTTGGTTTGCACTTCAACCTTTGAAATTCCAGCATATGTCATATCATCTAGTTTTAATGCAATTTTTGCTAATAAATCTTCCACTTTCTTGTGGCCTCTCTCCATACAACTTATACCAAATGCATCAAAGTTCTCCAATTCATCCCAAACAAAATTCCTATACTGTTTCAACCTTTTATTCTTTGACACATACCTTGATCTAACTTGGGAAACCACAAGCTCAAAATCTCCAATTACCTTGAGCTTCCTGATTCAATGTTTTTCAACTAATCTTAACCCCAATAACAGGGCCTCATATTCTGCCACATTATTGGTGCATTCAAATGACAAAGTGAGAGAGAATCTCAATTTCTTTCCACTTGGTGATTGTAACAAAACACCTCCACCAGATCCTTCTTTGTAACTTGCACCATCAAAGTACATAGTCCAAAAGTCATCTTATTCTAACAATTGCTTCACATTTGTATCAATCGGTCCAATAGGCTTATCACAATTTCCAAGGAATTCCTCTGCCCTAATTGATTTATGCCACTGACAGTAAAAAAATTCATATTCTTAGTCGGGTCATGCTCAATCATATGGGACACTTTTGAATCTCTTTCAATCTTGACATCCTTACCATCAATGTAGAAAGTAGCAAATGATAGATCACACTGCATGTTATCGCCCATTGATGCACTCCACTTTCTTGACAAAAGCATCCCAAAATGAGGTGGGATGTATGCAACTAATACAGTCATGTCTAAATTCTTCTCAGGATACTAAGTCATTTTATAAGGCAATGCTCTGATAGTTCCAACAACAAGAACTTCTCTTGAATCCAAAGCATAGAATTTAGCTTGGGTATTATCCACTGTCAAACCCATTTCCTCCATTATTTTGACTCAAATAACATTATTTGATTCCCCTGAATCTATCATATAGTTCCTTAAAGTCTTCCCATTTATATCAACACTTAATAAAAAGAGGTTTATATTTTCAAGGAACATATTAATAGAATTCCCTAAATATACAGGGGGAATTTGCGACACAATTCCCTCCACTTCTTTCTCTTTTACTTCTCCTTCCGCCTTTGCTTCTTTACAACTACCTTGTTCAATTTTATTACCAGCAACACTTGTGATCAAGGCTATTGTCTTTTCCTTATGTTCATTTATTCTCATCATTTCTAGCAAAGGTACAATAACTTTAACCTGAGAAAGCATTTGAAACATATCTATAGGTGTATATTTAGGTAGGTCAGACACCCTACCTTCATTATTTTCTTTCTTCTCTTGTTCCTTATTTCCTTCAAGTTTCTTTTGCTTCCTATTTACAGAATGTTTTTGTAGGGGGTCTGGTGTATGCTGATCATTTTTAGGCTTCTGGCCAGGCAAGATTGGTTTCCCATCTTTCTAATTTGTGTTATAAGGATAATTTTGCAACCTGGGTGGTCTGTCATTCTTATTATACTATTTCTTACCATTTCCTATACCCTTGTCTTGCTTGGAAATAGTGTACTTTATGTCTTTCAAAGTACTGAAGACTTTATCCCATTTTTCATCATCCTTAGGCTTTGCAGCAGAGGCCTTCTTAGTCTTATCCTTAGGATTTTTTAAAAGTGTGGTTTCTTCTCTCCTACCATATTTCCCATAATCTCTCCAATTGTAAGTGTGAATAAGGTATAAAAGAATAAAACACTTCTTAATGAAACATTGTATCAAAGATTAAGCAAATAATCTATTGAAAGTGTCTCATTGTCTCCTATCTTAAAAGATTTATTAAGCTATTGTGCTCTTAGATTTAAATAACACTATAACTGTTAAAATGACAATCTAAAGAATGGAATGATCTTGATGCAATGATATGAAGCTTATATTATAAATACTAGATGATAAAAGAAACTAATATGATATGGATTGACATGAAAACTGATAAATGAAGCTACAGGAGGCAACCATGATATGAAAGCTAGAATGTTGGATGCTTGGATTCTTGATTCTTGATGCTTGAATTCTTGTAGAGTAAGAGTGCATAAGCTTGATAATCTGGATCCCTTTCTTGGTTGAATGAAGTTGCATTTATAAATTTCCTAGTTGTAGAAATGCATAGGGATGGCAAAGAGAGGCTTAGATTCAATTTGGAGGATTGAATGGTGAGAGATGGAGGAGATTGAAAATATTTTAGAGATTGTCTCTACCCATGAAAACACCAAGCAAGAGAAGAGGAAGGATTGATGGAAGAGGATTGAGAGATAAATTTGTAATTTGTCTCCAATTCTTCCTGTGAAGTTTCAATCAATTAATTTTGACATAATTTTTACATAAATTAGACATAGGACATCTAATTTGATTTTGAGGAAATATAGAGGAATATTATTTATGCCTTCATTTAAATATTTTTGATTTATTTAAATTAGCAAAAGAGGGATAAATAATTTAATAGAATAAAATATGGAAATGATAATTAAATCAAACAAAGTATTTAATTTTGTTTATTTAATCAAGATGAGATAATAGAAGAAATAAAATGTGAATGTGCACTATATAAATAAATATCTCTATTTATTCAAATGGTAGAGGAATTTAGAATAATTAATCAAATAATTCGTATTTAATTAATCAGATTCTCTAGACCATTTTTACGTCTATACACCTATTACTCTCAATATTTACAGCCACCCTAAATACATCCCTCATAGTTTGAGGTTCTTTATCTCTGAGGAGATATGCCATTTTAGCATCAAAAGCATTGAAATATGTAGTTAGACAGACATTTTCATTGAGCCTCAAAACCTCGAGCCTCATTTAATGACTTTTTGATGTTATTAAACTCATTTAGCTTGAAACTAGCATTTGTTTTATCACTGTATTGTTGCTTGAAACACTTTTCAAAGTCATCCCATGAACCAATACTAGAATTAGGTAAGCCTTCATACCAATCCCTTGCATCCTCCACTAGGGATTGTAGAAATAATTTCATTACAAAATCTTCATGCTCTACCTCATAATCATTTAGCATATCCTTAAAATATTTGAAGTGTTCCTCTGTTGTCAAAGCATTGTTTCCAACAAACTTACTCATCTTTTCTCTCAGATCATTAGGGATGGGGTTTGGATAACCAAGAATACCATCAAATAATAATTGCCTATACCTTTCTAACTGTATAGGAATTCACTGGAATAATCCTTTAGTATTTTGAGAATCAACACTAGGTCCTAAATTTTGTACCCTAGGACAATCCTGATTTGGATTTACAAACCTAGTTGCATGAACCTTCGGGCTAGAATTGTTTGTGGTGGGATCTAGGTTGATTTTAGGACCATGTTTCAAGGCATCTTAGTGACCTGATGAGGTTGTAGCTTGTGTAGCCTCATTTGTGTTTGACATCTTTAGGAAAATTATTTTCCTCTTCATTTCTACATTTGCAGCCTTAATCTTTGTCCTCTCCAACTCTTCTGCAAGAGCCTCACCCTCCCTCCTAACCTTTTCTAAGGAAATTTCATCTTGTAATGATATATATGGTGAAGGATCTCATTTAGGAGGGTGGGAAGTCACATTTTCACTTATTTTAATTCTTTCAGCCTTTTGTTTTCCCTTGTCTAAGATAGGTTTAGGGTTTGGATTACTTGGTTGAGGCTTAATAGGGTTTGAGGGTTTTGGGTCAGCAGGTTTTGATTGGGCATCAACTTGACCTACAAGACCTACTTTAAACACTTTTTTTATCTCCTTATCAATAATTTCATGTATAATAGGGCCCTCAACATCTGGATCAAATTTTTCTTGGTTCAAGAGCTTCATTGTTGGCAACTGACTAATCAACCTATCCCTTTGAATCATAGCATGCATCAATTATGTTTTCCTCTACTTTTCATTTTTAAGCCTAAGCTTAGCTTGTTTTTGGATCTCCCCCATAAGGAGCCAATGTCTCCAAAAACATCATCAGGGTCAAGAAAAGTCATATCAGAACACAATGTATCAATTAGATCTATTAAATTGACCCCTTCAAGTATATGTTTAGACAATAAAGGTGTTCCATCATCTTCAGCAGGAGGAGGCACATCATTGGTGCTTTCTCTGTGATGGCTTTGAATTCTACTCCTACCTCTTCTCTTTTCAGCATATTGGACACTAATAGGTCCTTTATTATGACATGTTACATCCTCTTGAACTAGCTATTAAATAGTGCATCAAAAACTTCATAGCTATCTGATTATGAATTTCTAGACACCTCTTCAAAATTTTAAGGGATAGGGTGTAAAGGCTTACTTGTACCTTGATGTATAGGATTCTATGATGCAGGAGCAACATTGCTAGATTCTGGTCTCTTCTTTATCTAGTCCTTCTTCTTTGTTTTAGAAAGTTCACCCTCCAATCATTATTCCGAATGATTCTTCATGAATGTCCTGGTGTTCTTCATTTTGCGTACTTGTCCAAAAAATATTTCACCTTATATTAAATCTTCAAAAATAAGATGCACACTAGTGGAGAGACTTCAGATTCACCACCTAATTATCTTGGGAATACCAAATATCTAGAGACACTTGGTGAAATTCAAAAGACCTTTGGAACTTTGTACTAACAATGTACACAAGTATTTCACTATATTACTCAAAATGCTTTGAACAATAGAAGATATGGACAAATCTAAAACAAAACCACAGGCTCAACCTTCAAATCATAGAAAATATTATGAAAATGTGATGCAAAATGGATGACCGACATACTAACAAGAAATATTGAAATTAGCATACCCAATAGAGTTGCCATTTAATTGGTTTGTTTTTTAACTGTAACCAGGTTGATCTTCTATTCTACCTATGGAATTTCCAATTCCAATCAGAGGCAGCTTGAAGGACCTGGACCAACTGATGAGGAATTTCAAGAACTCCTACACTTTGGGCTCTGCAAGATTCAGGAGGGTAATCCCTTAATGCGTTTACAACCTTTGCACCATTATCATTAACAACATTAATAACAATAGATAGTCTCATTTCATAGCTCAACATAATAGGATAGTACCGAATAGAATTGGTTTTTCATAAATAATATCAACTACTTGGAGCATGAGATAACTACAACCTTTCATAGTATAATATAGTCATTGATTTTCAATTTGTAGCAAGCTCTAGGTAAAGACAAACAAATACTGAGCCATACGAATGAGTACAACTTAGATCAGTATAATGTATCCATTGGAGGAGTCAAATTCATAAGCATGTAAGGGCTCATGATATATTTAACACATAACATTTAAGATCCTTGATAACATTTATATACAATCTTATCAATATATATTCTAACACAATACTACTTATCAAATCCTTATACAAAGAATATCCACCTACAATCCCATTTTAGCATTTTAATTAATTCTTTGAATTAAAGCTAAAACAAGAATCATACACACCACAACAGTGAGATGAACGAAACAACCCTTGATCATTCTATTCAAAATTCAGCTATGCTTGTACAATGGAGAGACATGAGTTGGAATTAATCATTTCAATTTAGATGCCAGTACTGTCATAAAACATCAAACCCCCGTGAGTTCAAAACCTACTACCAAAAGACTCAAAACCTAAATTGTATTTTCTCTAAAACCATCAAACTTTAGAATTTTCTCTACAATTTCACCTAGACTCGACCAAAAATATCTAACTTACTCACATGTACTTCTAGCCTTGAACTCCTTCTTATAGGAAATGAAGGAGCAAACAAGCATCGAGACAGTGAGTACATGTGTCACCAGTCACTTAGACCGCCTTGTGACACTTCAAAAATTGGTTACAACAACAATCCCCAGAAGAATCTTCTTATTCATGCTCACCCACTGAGAAAGGATGACGTGGTAGAAGAACCTCAACAACTTCACGCCTAGACTGCCACCAAAACATAATTGGAATATGTTGTAACTGAAATAGCTGATTTATTAACCATTAACATCCTACTCTATTTCATTCCTCCTCAATTAAATATGCGCTTACCCATTGCTAGTACTCTTCATCATTTGGCAATTTAAAACTGATTACCTCATTTACCTTGACATTGTAAGGCATGTACTTAAGTGCCACCTGATTTTCTTCTCTTTCAAAAGATTCCAAAAATGAGCTAGTGTTGATAATATTGTCCATATAGCTCACCAATAAGTCCTAATCTGAGTCATCACAAATTAATCTAATTTAAGCATTTATGACCTCATTTTCCAGATCCTTCCACTATTGGAGTGACCTAATATTCCCCTATTAATCAATTATGTCAGGTAATAGTGTGTCGCTCCAATCATCAAATTTTTTAACTAATTCTCTGATCTTCCTACTCAAGTCATCTAGTAGGGCCTTAAAACCTTGCAATGACTTAACTAACACTTGATTAGGCCTTAATGATTGGGGCCTATTATTTATATCAAACATTGAGGCCTTATACATTATATCTAAATCACTGGCCCTAGGGATCCATTTTTCAATTAGTGGTATTACTACCTCCTGATCCCTATCAATATTCTTTATTGCATCTAATAATAAAGAATATAAAGAATACACAGATGTCAATCTGTCATCAACCTTCTCATTTAAATTCCTCAATATGACATTAACTACCTCCCCCTACATTAAAAGTACTCCCTCCTCACTTACCTTCAAGGAAGCCTGTAACTCTGCAATTTTGTGCATCAGCTGCTTCTTTGTAGGATCAATAGAGAATTCTATTTCTTCATCAACTGGCTCTAAAGTAGGGCTGAGGGAAGGAGTTTGGTCAAAAAACCTTGGTGTAGAAACAATGGGAGAAGCAAGAGGCACTGATCCTGATGTGAAAGGCAATGTTTTGATTTCTAGAGCACTTGATGTCTCTCCAATCTACTTGTACTTTAGCTTATCCACCTCAGTCTATAGCTCAACATTTCTTTGCTGCACCTTGCTATATTCTCCAATTATGAAATTGTACTTCTCCATTAGGCCTTTCTTTTCAGCCTCCTCTCTTTCAATAGTCTTTTGGGCCAATTTGGCCACATTCAAAATCAAATTAGTGGCCTTTGTGGTTGAGCTCTATAAAGCTCTCTTTATTATCAACCCTCTTAAATTTGGGTTAATATCAGTAACATTGGGCTTTCTCCCTTAAGCGGCTAAAGCCCAAATTTCCAAAGTCTCATATTCTTCACTAAAGGTAGAATCTTGCAATGTTGCCTTGACCTCTTTTTCACAATCTTGCAATGGATGCTTAGACTTCATAATAGCATTGAAAGCGAATACATCTACAATGTCTCACTCAAGAAAAATCAAGACACCAACTTGAGTTACCAGTTTTCTTCCCTCCTCAGGAGTGATGCTCTTGAATTCATCCATTAATTCAGCTTTCACTTCATCATCATTCTATTGGTAAGACCTATTAGGTCTCAATTCTCTTCTCCTCTTGAATTTATCTAGATATTCTTCCAATTTCATTCTCCATACTAGTTACAAGAAGACTACAGTTTTTAAAAATGTGTTCTCATCTAGAAACTCCTTACATGCTTCGATTCCTGCATCTTGCACACATTTTCCTTTCATATCCAGATCGAAGAGAACCAATTCAGCTAGCTTAGGAGGAGAAGGCATACCCATCTGTATGTCCCAGTTAGTGACAATAATTTCACCCACCAAATCCTCTTGTGATTTCTCAATACTTTTCCTCTTAGGGCTTGGCTCTGATGGTGGTGGTGAGGGACTATTCTTCGGTGATGATTCCAAATCAATAATCTTGATTGCCCTAGGTGTTTTGAGCTTTGGACTTGGTTGTGTAGGCAATTTCATTTTTTTTTTTCATTTTCTATCCTCTTCTTCCTCATCACTACTATCATTTCTTTTCCTTTTGTAAATAGGCCAACTCTCTAAAGGTTTGTAAGCTAGCCTCTCTTCCAATGGACTACTATCTTGCTCTTGTATGGCCAGATCCAACTCCAGATTTATCTTCTTGGTCATCAAGGTGCCCATGATTTCTTTGAAGTTGTGTATCAAAAAATCAGCTTTCTTATGATACATAATGAACTCCATTAATGGATCATATTTTGGATCCATTTTGTGCACAATGGACAATATCTTATCATAAGCTGTCCATTTCTTCTTGTTCAATTCCTGCCTACTTAGATCAAACTCATTTCTAATCAGGTCCTCAGGGAGGTTGAACTCATGTGCAAACTTACTACATTTTATCCTTTATCTTAAAATGGTGAAGAAGCCCTCAGGATCATGTTGTCGCTTGCGACTGCACCTAAAATGGAATTCTTCAAAGAATTTTCCAAAATGTACCCAACCTCCTTTCAAAAATAGCAAAGTTGACACCACAGTATAGTCTACGAAAAGTTTTCCCTTACCTTTTACAATAAGGTTTTCCTCATGGATACAACCAATCTACCACACAACTTCTACAAATCCCACTCTTGGTGGCACATTGTATGGAAATATATGAGGGGTCCCTTGAAAAAAATACACCCTTAAGATAGTGCTAACTAGGTATGGAATAATATCACCCCAATTGTGGCAAACCTTCAAATCTAGCTTCCTCATCTTTGTTATGAGGAAATCATACAACTCCTCAGGAATTCTAGGCACATTCACCATCAGCCTGGCTCTAAATCTGGAAGCAAAATAGATGTCAAATTGCACATGACTGGAATTCTCCCTATTATATGATAGATCTGCAATCCACACCTGCATTGACAATCTTTCTCCATTAACCGACTGGCTTAACTCCATCTTCTCAAAGAAGAAATCAGCATTCTTATATAAGAACATATACATC
This sequence comes from Sequoiadendron giganteum, assembly GCA_007115665.2. Taxonomy (NCBI): domain Eukaryota; kingdom Viridiplantae; phylum Streptophyta; class Pinopsida; order Cupressales; family Cupressaceae; genus Sequoiadendron; species Sequoiadendron giganteum. The sequence goes on along the minus strand of CM021105.1, from coordinate 572,344,598 downwards.
AACATGGAATACCAGAAGAATGGAGTTCCTGCATCATTTTGTTGCAACTTCAACACCCCTTCATGTATCTCTTTAGCCAAAAAGGAAGAAAAATCATATATCAGTTAGAAATTAGGGTGTTGTATTTGCACCCCCATGAACATATAAGCAATAGGCATCACTGTGTTAGGGTTGAAACCAAAAGTCTAACATAAGAGTAAAAGGTGGCCAAGAAATGATTTGCAAAACAATTCAGTCTAAAAGGTTCTTGGTCACTAGGGCTAATATAAAATTTTGAACCTCCAGCCCTAGCCAAATGAGGTGGGAGCAGCTTAACTCTGAAAAGTGATTTCAACCTCCCATACTCCACTTTCATCTCCTCAAGATCAATAGAAACCAAAAAATATTGGGCTCACTCAAATCAAAAGCCTATTGAAACTCCTCTTTGTTAATGCTCAATATAACCCTTCCATCATTATCTCTAATCACCTATGTGATAGAGTCATATCATGCAGCCACTGCCCTAAGAGAATCCACATCAGGGAACACATTCGGTACCACCAGCTTCCCCATATCATACATTTAACCATTTGAAAAGGGGTGGGGAAAATTCCTCTATCCAAAACATAATTTGAACATCTCTAAACCTGTAAGAGGAACCCTAGCATTGGCTATGTTGGAAGAATTATATACTAGTCCCTCTCCTAAGGTTTTTCCTCTCATCAAGATCAACCCCTTCTTCCTATCATTCATTGACAAGGGAAATTGATCCAAGAAATCATCATATAGGTTTTTATTTAAATAATCAACTTGTCCAGAATTTTGCTTTGATGGTGCCATCTTGGGTAAACTAGGGTTTCCTCATTGTTTCAAACCGCAAACAAATTAGGGCTAAATAGAAATACAAAATTACATAGCATAATGTTGCAATTTCCCACAGTTCAATTAACCTATAGCCCCAAAATAATTATCAACAAGCCCCCTGAAAAGAAAACAAAAAAATTTCCCCCAAATTCAAATTCAAAATATCCAGGAGATACATAAATCGACTCATGGCTTTGTGTTTCCAGAAACCCAAATCTTTGCTATAACAACTTGTAACTTCATCCTTGGCCTAGTGAATGCTCTTGAAAGATGTTTGAATTCCTTGTGATGCAATAGGGTAGGAAAATGGTCATTTTATTTTGATCAAATCAAGCCAATAGACATCTTGTCTTCCATTGAAGCTTACTTGCATGCCACGCCAATGACTCTAATCACATTTGATGAAGATTCAAATATTATTTGTTGATCCCTCACTTTGGTCATATCATCGAATGGTTGCCTTCAAAACAAACTGTCATGATCTCCACCATGGCGATAAGGGCCCACAATACTATGCATTTCCAAGAAAATCCATGTGGTGCTCACCTGTGATATTGTGATCAATAAAGATCTTGCAACTTCTGATCACATGATGGTCGGCAACCATGGATCTCAACCATCAACAATCCTATTCGTTCAACATAGTCACCATCTTTTTCATTAACCATCGAGCACCTTTCCTACTGAGATTATAACATCTCCATTGATTTGAAGCAAATGCATCTCATAACTACTTTAGTAACCCACTACATAATGTATTAAAGCTAGATAAATGTATTAAAGTATTTCTATCATGTCTTTTGACTTCACGAGATGAGACACACAGCGCTCACCTTTGATATCATGATCAACCAAAATAGTGTGGTGGGGTCATCACGGGATGGCGAGGAATGACTGAGATCAAACAGTAATTGATCTACAGTCACACAAACTTGTCCCTCTGCAAAATATAGAACATTTATTAAAAGAACAAGGGTACATCACTAGGCTGACGATAAACAATGACATAAGTTTTTTTTAAATGAGGGAGCATTGGACCATCCCAAAATCAGGAAATAACAAAGTGAAGTGAATGAAATAAAATGATAGATCAAAGGGACCCTGCCTAGACAAAGGGATGGGGCATAAGTTGTTTTAAAACCCTCCTCAAAAAAGTAATCGCCAAACAGATCCCACCCAAGGTGTAAGATAAAACACTAGGGTTTTACATGAAAACAAAGGTAAAACCCAAACCTTAGGCATTTCCCAAATACTACAAATGACCAGAAACATAAGGCAAGATAAAATGGAACACAAAGAGAAAAATTTGAAGTTGCATCAAACATATTGAATTTTCCATCATACTAATCTTCACTACTTCACAAATAGCCTGCAACATCTTTTATTAAAATTTTCTCAATATCCTCGACATATACATTCTCAAAGACATTAATACTAATAGTGTTGACATCAATGATAACAACATATCAACAACATAACCACAACATAAAAAATCTACTATAAATTACATAGTTCTTTATATCTCCTCATTTAGATATTGTTTACCAATGATAGATGATCGTTGCACTAAAGTTCACATTTTTTTGTCATTCTTACAGAACATACTGCAGCCATAATGCAGATTTTGATGAATTCATGTGTTTTAACCAACCTCTCGCAATTATCATACTGACTACAATATTAGTTACAATGTTCAAAGAAACAACTATAATCCTTATAGACTCTATATTATATGTTATAAGCAACATTGATTTCACCATTGACCAGGGTGGTGTATGATGCATATTCTTTCTCAGGGGTTTGGTGAGAGCCCATGAGGCTCCATGACCTAATATGGTGGGGTGGAGAGAAAGGCTCATTTTGTTTTGTTCCAATTTTATTTACTATTAAATTTTTGTGGGTTTATGTCTATCACTTTTGTTTTGTGGTTATGGTTGCAATGGAATAATTTTTTTAATGTTATACAATTTATCTTTCATCCCATTGGGTATTCTTCATTATTGTTGGCTTAGTCAATATTGTTTCAATTCTAGATAAAGTGCTACTAAGAAAAGAGTATATTTTTTGTTAAAAGAAGTATTGTTTCGTTTATCGTTCATGTTTTGTGCCTATCATTTTGCATGATTTTTCTCACATAAGATTCACAGAAGATTGCTATGTTTCATAGTCTATATATTAAGTATATCTGCACATAGGGGAAACATGTTGTCAACCACTACACTTAATGCGAGAGTCAATGTTCCATAGAACAATTAAAATATAGACTATCATTCCAATGGTGCCTCAGTATATATCAATATTGTTTGCATCTACTATGGTACACAGACGTATCTATAAATAGGAGAAATAAAGTAAAACATAACAAAACAAAGCATGTTCCATCATTGCGATCAATTGTGATATCACTCTTCCATATAAAATTTAAAATACATGCTAATATTCCCTATGTAAAAATATGTATGTATTTGTTGTTTCGTAGGCATGGCCGCCACATGATAAAATAGTTAATCTTATACATTTTTTTCTTGTTTTCAAAAAGCCATTGTTGTTCATGGTTCTCTAGACCTGGGTATGTTGGCACATTATCAATAAGGTGCTTGTGGGGGAAAGAATTTATGATCTATACCTTCCATTTTGTTAATATGGTTGCAACATAGTAAAATTGTGAACAGTATACAATTTATGGTTATTTCAATAACACATTCTTGATTGTTGCATTGTAATTTAGGGTGCATCGTTTCATTTTCAACAACATTTTGTCGAAAAGCCTACATTGTTTCAACATTGAACAAGTTGTTGTTTGCAAAAGATTGTATTGTTTGCACATATCTGCACATGCTCCTCCTCCCATTCCATCCCTGCCATTAGTGCTTCGCTCTACCTATCGACTCATCATTGCATGTCACTACAAGCAACTGCTAGTGTTATTATAGAAAGATAAAAAAAATTACATATGTTAGTGTGATTGATTTATATTGGAGAATATATTCATGCTTTCTAGACAAAAGTCATGATCTTAATATGTATTTGGATTTTTTTCTTTTGTACATAGTAAGTTCATCTCATTGTATTATAACATATTATATTTATCTTGTTATGTAGAAATATAATAATTGTTCATTGCATCACTCTCATAGAAACTTTTGTGATTTTGGTAATAAATAGTTATATCTATGACTCTTTTATATCGTAACTCCAACATAATAATAGAGCTTTAAATTAGCTAATCTCTTCTTATATTTTAGAATTTTAATTACAAATTTTTAAAAGGGGCCTCCTAGAATAAAATGGACCTTTACCTTGTGTTGAAAAGACCCAAAAATCTATAAATCAATATATAAAATCATGTGATTTCAATAAATACAAAAATTAAAATATTTTGGGGGCTCCACATCTAGATTCCTACAAATCTATATGATGTTGATACTATTAGAGAAAAACTCACTTGCATTAAAATTATTGCCCTCTTTGAAACATCCTCCATTATTGATGACATATAGATCACAATTTATTAAGGTTTTTAAAAATCCGATAGATAAGAGTGCATAAAGTAGATGTCAACACTTGCAACAAATCTCATGTGGCTAAATTAATGGACTAGATGCAATTTTCTAGACCTCAACCATTCCTTGGCCTAAAGGGGCTAGAACATTCAATGCTACTATGAGTCACACTACTACTTTTGAGTAGCATCACCATTTCATAGTCATGACACCACCCATATATCACTCATCTATTAATTTTTTATCTATTACCTAGTATGGATATGACCAACAAAATATTGCCATTTGTTGTGCATGTTCCTTTTCTTTCCTTTATATAACTATGTTTATCAAAGGCCATAGATTGGGTGTTTGATATTTTCTTTTCACAAATAAAACTGTATCAAAAAGCTTGTTTTGCACAATACACAACCATATACATGGAATTTTAAGATTTTATATACTCAAAATTTTAGTTTAAAAGAAAATATTTATATGTTTCTATTTTTTTATGAATATTTATAAAAGAGGGTTTATATTTATTATTGTGGGGGATTATATTTTCTCCCTAGAGCACATTAATAGATCAAAAAATAATTTGTTACTACACATTTTTCAAACTATATGCTCTTAAATTTATAATGTATGAAAGGTTATGGTCTACCTTGCATGGTACAACACTTGAATTCACTTGATATATGATAATTTTGTATAAAATAAAAAAATGCTATGGGACTTATATCAATACATATTTGAGATAGTCTCTTATTTTATATTGAGTCTTGTAAAAATTTTAAGCATATTTTAGATAAGTACAAGGAATTTTTGATATATTTAATGTATTTTAAGGACTTCAAATTATGTAAATAAATTTGTACTTGATGTTTTCACTTAATTGGAAGAATATATTATAAAATTAGAGTCACTAAGGTAAATATTAAAGGGTTGTAGAAAGGTCAAGACTGATAAAGAATGCATATTCCTAATTGTGACTAACTTGTGAAGACTATTTAAGGTTTTTTCTTCTATATTTTATCCTACAATAGATGTTCTTGTTGATATTTTTACTTGATATTTTTTGTAAATATTTGATATAAGAATAGGCTAAGTCGATTCATGTAGATGTGATTTTAAGTTCTAGAAACCAAGCGTTAATAATAGAATAATTACAAATAAAATACAAGAAAAAAAAATCGAAGATAGGTTCTACATTAGTTGGCAAGAATCCATCCAAAGAAAAATATATCCACTTTCAATAATAATAATAATAATTCTTTCAATTGTAGGGTAAAAGGAAAAAAATATGTGTCACACTTTCAGCCTTGACTAAATAGTTTTTAGTGAAATGGTTTTTCCCTAAATCATTTTGGAAAAAACACTTTTGCTAAAAACCATGTGGCACATATAGTTTCAACCAAAACACTTTTGCTTGAAACTATACAACCAAAAAAAATTATTTATAATTTTCAAATGCACCTCAATTTAAATGTAATATTTTGATCAAATTTTTTTTACTAAAATCCTTTTGACTAGAAATGTTTTAGCTGAAACCATCTATGTGGCATCCTAGTTGGCAACCTATCTCATCGCTTTTCAAATTTTTTTTAAACTTCCCACTTGAACTGAATATTTCTTAAATTATATTTTATTTTTAAAAAATTAAAAATACCCTTTTGTAGAGCTTAGATTCAAGAATCCAAATATGTATATTTTTTGTTATTTTCATTTGTTGGGTATGTGTAGGATCATCATGGAAAAAACAGGCCCTTAAGTGGCAATAAAATCCAAAAAATTAGAGTTAGGCAACTTGACATAAAAAATTGAATAATTTATCTATATTATTTCAAAAATATTTAAGAATAGAATTTGTAGAAAATTGAATTTAGTTTCTAAACTACTAGGTTTTTTTTTTTTTAAATCTATTTGGTGAAAATATGAAATTTCAATGTAGTAGTACTTAAATTTAAGGGAAAAATAAGAAGTAGGTGTCTATCTAACCACCCTAACAACAATAAAATGATAATATTTTTTTATAAGATTTTAGATATAAGTAGGGGACTCATGTCCCGATGTGATGCATATTTTTTTGTAGTTTGTTTCCAAGTAAAAAATTAATTATGAACTTTTTATTACAAATTTTAAAAAATATAAAAACTTGTATGTCTAACCATCTTAACTTGGTCAAAACTTCATGAAATTATTTTTTTTTTTAAAATCCTATAGTATGCAAAGCATAAAATGTGACACATTTTTTGGATTCAAAAAAATTGATACCATTTGAAAGCTATAGATATTTTTCAATCAGCCTATCAATCAGGACTTTAGTCATAATTCAAATAGAAAATGAATAATAATTATTTATTAAATTTAAAGTAAAGCATAATTTATATTGGTGGAAATCTGAGAATCTCATTTAAAAACCCTTTTTGTTTCATCAATTTTGGGTAAAAAATATTCATCAACCACATGGGCCATCATATCACTTAGATATCGCCACTTTTTGGCCCATCATGATCCTGCACATACCCTGTTGTGATATTTGCTTTTTAATATTTCAAGTATTTTGTTATAATAAAAAATGAGGTTGATAAGATTTTTTCTTAGACAAAAGGAAAAGCCTGAATATTATTATTAATATAAAAGATGAATACTTACAAATATATAGAGACATCACTCTTAATGTTTACAAGATATGTATCCAATTCAACCAAAATAGGGTACATTTCCCTAGGTGCCAAAAGAGAAAGTGAAAAAAAGGGGGTCAAAACAAAACATAAGCCTCTAACTAGATATAGTGAGGAGGATATAGAGGGCATTTTTTAAGAGGAAGTGAGATGCAACTTATTGTAACACATGAGGGGAATTATCAAAATCCACAATCCATTGGATGTGTTGTTGGGAGTAGTTGTCATTGATGTCAATATTTGATTATTTTTTTGTGGTTGTCACTTATGTCAACACTTGAGACTATTGTATATTTGGCATTGGTTGTCATTTTTCACAATATTCAGTTTGGGATGTCGTTGATGTATGATGATGCGACATTGAAGTTCATGGTTGGATGTCATGTATAGAAGTATTATATATGGTTGTTGTTAGCAGAGTTGATATTATGATGCAATATTTGATGGAACCTCTCAAAACATTATCTCGGTTCCACAATAAAATGTTCTACAAGGTCTGGCTTGGTCCCTTCTTTCTGATTTTAGATCATTTTTGCATCAGTATGATAGGGTTTTATATCCTTATCACCTCCCAACAACTGGCCTATAGATCAAAAAACCCTTGGTCATTTTAAAATTGCATTGACCTATTTTCCCCATTCTCAATCACTTAAGTTGTCACTTGTGCCATCATACTCATTGTCGTATTGGCCCCTGAGCTTAGGTTTGTCGGCCGCCTTAAGTTTTCCTTGGTCATAAATTTCATGTGATCGAAGGCTTAATCTTAAAATATTTGAATCCTTAGCCTTCGTTATTGAGGTTCAATATCTCATTTACCTAGGGATGGCCCCTTTTTATGACTAAATTTTGCTACATGTGAATAAATGATGCTTCATGTTGTCCGTTTGATCATGGGATTTAATCCTAGCCCCTCCCTGTATGCATGTGCTATTTTATTTCTTCTTATTTTATTCATATGGGATGGCAAGCTTCGACCATGTATCTGGTATGTTGGTCGGATTTATCTCCTCGGTGAAGATGACTGGAACTTTGCAAAGAAGATCAGTGATTGGGAAATTAAAGACATGGCCATATCTCTACCATTCCCTACACACTCATTTTGATTTATTTCATATTATTTTAAGGACATGGGCTAGTGGGTGATGGTATTGTGGTACTACTTAATGGTGAGACCAGTATCTCCATGGTGCATTAGATGTTGCCTGAGGGAAACCAAAGGCGGATGCCATTACACATGTTTTCATCAAAGTTGTTCCTCATGTGCTCGTCCATCTTCAAAATTGGGGAAAGATAGTTGCACAAGTTAGCGAGCAGAGTAACATATGTCATTAAGTGAGATTTTCTAGGTCTTGGGAATGGTGAATTTCTTCGAAAGAATTAAAATTGATGGTGGATGGATGGTGACGTGGGAAAGGCTTGACCACTCCCCACCATCCCTTGAGTTTTTTCTTGTATACCATACTCTCCAACAGGTGCACGGGAAAGCACCACATACACGACTTAAAAATTATAAAGCTCTTGGTAAAGATAGATGCAGTTGGAGATATTAGCTGATATAGTTCCAAGATAAAAATAGTGCTAAGATAAAACTAACTCTACAACACGCTTGTGAGATTGAGAAAAAATTGTATGGCGGTCAAATCTATCAGAAGCTGGTACATGTGGGAAGGTAAAATTGAAGGCAGGGTACGGGCAGATATTTTGAAGATAAATCATGATTTTTCCCCACTTTCCTATTATGATGAATTACAAGTGAGTTATTTTCTACTAGCAAGCGGGTAAATGTGACATGACATGTCTGGTTGATAAATTAAAAGTATGGTTAACATGCAAGTTAAGAAAATACTCATCTCACTTGAGCCTCTTGATTTTGGATGAGTATCAAATGCATGCATTTAATTTTTTCATCATTAATAATATGTAATATCTGGGTATGTGCAGGATCATTGTAGAAAAAATAGGCCCTTAAATGGTGATGAAAATTCAAAAAATTAGAGTTAGGCAACTTGACACTAAAATTTAAATAAGTTATCTATATTATTTCATAAATATGTAACACTAGAATCTGTATCAAATTAAATGTAGTTTCTAAACTACTAGGTTTATTTATTTATTTTAAGTCTATTTGGTGAAAAATTGAAATTTCAATGTAGTAGTACTTAAATTTCAGGGAATAAAAAGAAGTAGGTGTCTTTTTGACCATCCGAACCAGAAAAAAATGATAATATTTTTTTATAAGATTTTAGATATAGGTAGAGGACTCATGTCTCGATGTGATGCATATTTTATTGTAATTGTTTTACAAGTAAATAATTAATTATGATTTTTTTATTACAAATTTTTAAAAATATAAAAACTCATATGTCTAACCACCTTAACTTGGTCAAAACCTCATGATTTTTTTTTTTTAATCCTATAGTATGCAAAACATAGAATTTGATGCATTTTTTGGATTTAAAAAATGTGATACATTTTGAAAGCTATAGATGTTTTTAAATCAGCCTATTAATCGAGACTTTAGTCGTAATTCAAATAGAAAGTGAATAATAATAAGCTATTAAATTCAAAGTAAAGCATAATTTATATTGGTGGAAAGCCAAGAATCTCCTCTAAAAAACCATTTTTATTTCATCAATTTTGTGTAAGAAAAATGTCGTCAGCCACATGGGCCACCATATCACTTACATATCACCACTTTTTGGCCCATCATGATCCTACACATACCTATCTAACCATTGATTAGGTTCAAAATATGATTAATGATAAAGATTTAAAACTAGGTTAATTGATTTCCCATGCTCTCACACAAGTTTTCCTAGAAAATTAATTCAGACACACACCAATTACTCTATTTAATGAGGCTCACTTACTTTATTTTTCCCACCATCCAATTGTGATAATTTGAGGTTTGAGAGAGGAAGTGATTTTGAGTTAGTTATTTCTGAGTATGATGGTAATTCTATTTTGACAACTTTTAGTAGCAAAGTGGGAGACTGGGAAAGATCAGTGTGAACTTCAGCCCAGTCCGCTAATCCAAGAGGCTCAATCCTCGGGAATTTTAGGATTCTCCTCCTCAAGGTGAAGAAGGTGGATGGAAGATACCTATAACCCCAATGAAGAAAACAAAGGTCATCAAATATTTAGCACGAGGTGTTCTTAAGTGTGCCTACCACCTTAGCCGCTGAACTATCTCAAAGGAATTGGAAAAAGTAAAGGATAGGAAAGTTGACAGGCCATAAACAAAAGCTTCCAGAAAGAATAGTTATCACTGTGGTTATATGGGATGTCACCATTCTCCCATTGAGGTTTGTGATGATTCTTATGATAGTGGAAATGATACTGATTCTAGCTATTATCAATCTCTTATGGCTATGAACGATTGGGTTGATTCCAAGGAAGAGGTGATGATGGCTACTCCTCTAAAGATAAGGACACTGAGTGGACACAACTACTCACTAGGTGACAAAAAAAAGTAACATCCTATTACTTTCCTTGATGGGTGCTTGGATTTTGGTCCTATGTGTTGATTTACTTTCTATGGTTGTTGTAAGTGGGTCTCCAGTCATTTGTACTTTTTGTGCTGATATTGACCCTTTTTGGGGTAGTGTGGATATACATGTTTTGGTGTTTCCACAATGACACTTTTTGATGATTGGCGGAATGGCTCTAATTAACGGTTTGTTGAACTCTATTTTTGTTTTCACTTGAATTATAATGATGGTTCCCAAATCAATTGGGGAATATTCTCTTTTTTTCTATTGAAATTCATTTGAAATGAAAGTGAAATGAAATGTAAAATGTAATATAGACCGATGCTTTTTTCCCCCTTGTCTTATAAAAGGGATTCTAAGGCTGGATAATAAAAAGAGGAGCTCGAGAATTTGGGAGGTCAATAGGTACTTATTTTCAAAGAAAATAGATGCAAGAAAAATGGGTACTAAGTTTTATAGTAATATGATCTACAAATGAGTCATCCAATATATATGTTTTTGATAAGCAATACTGATAACTAGGTAATACGAAATTTCTATACATTTTCTCTCCTATATGAAAATTATACAAGCTATGAATATGATAATCAATGGTTATCTTATTTGTCTCTATTGAGTTCCAATAGATGTGATGTTTCATTGTTGCTTATCCATTCAAGGAATGCATGTAAATTCTTGAATTTAACAGTGGGTTTGATATATTTTGTGTAAGGATGTTAGTAAGAAGTTAATTATGGAAATAACTATTGTAATGAATTATTTTCTAGTCTTTGGGTATTTTCTCTAAAATAAAAAGTTGTTATCTAATCATATAGGTTTATGGTTTGACTCTGTTTCCCAAAATATGGAACTTGCTTGGTATAGCATTCATACTCCAATTGGGGTAACCGACTCGACTGATGATCACATAATATAATTAAATTATTTGGGTATGTGCAGGATCATGATGGGCCAAAAAGTGGCAATATGATGGGTATGTGGCTGACAACTTTTTTTTTACCCAAAATAAATGAAACGAAAAGGGTTTTTAAAGGAGTTTCTCAAATTTCCACCAATATAAATTATGATTTACTTTGAATTTAATAAATTATTATTATTCATTTTCTATTGAATTATGACTAAAGTCCTGATATTTAGGCTGATTGAAAAACATCTATAGCTTTCAAACGGTATCATATTTTTTGAATCCAAAATATGTGTCACATTCTATGTTTCACATACTATAAGATTAAAAAATAAAAAAATGAATTTCATGAAGTTTTGACCAAGTTAAGGTGGCCAGACATACGAGTCTTTATATTTTTTAATAGTTATCATAACAAATTTATAATTAATTATTTTCTTGGAAAAAAACTACAAAAAAATATGCATCACATCAGGACATGAGTCCTCTACTTATATCTAAAATCTTATAAAAAAATATTATCATTTTAATGTGGTTAGAGTGGTCAGATAGACACCTACTTCTTATTTTTTCCTTGAAATTTAAGTACTATTGTATTGAAATTTCAAATTTTCACCAAATAGATTTTTTTTTTTGTAAATAAACATAGTAATTTAGAAACTACATTCAATTTTCTACAAATTCTATTCTTACATATTTTTGAAATAATATAGATAACTTATTCAAATTTTTATGTCAAATTGTCTAACTCTGATTTTTCTTAATTTTTTGCCACTTAAGGGCTTGTTTTTTCAATGATGATCATGTACATACCCATTTCATGATTTCTTTTCTAGGTGTGTATGAATGTTAAAAGGATCATACCTTCTCTTGTTTAAGCTAATCATTACTATGGAAGTTTTCCAGACTTTCAGGGTATGTTTTTTTTAAACTTTTTTGGAGAATCATCTATTTGCTTTGTGTTTTGATACTTGATTCACACTGGTATCTATGAACACATTTGTTTAGGATCATCCTCCTAGGTTTCACAGAGCCTGAAGTGAAGAAGTAAAGACCCAAAACCCTTTACTTATGTGTTAGCCAATCCTTACCCTTACTGATAATTTTTCTTGGCAAGTTCATAGGTTTGTGGGGAGAATAAGTTTGTTCTAAAAAAATAACCAATAGAAATGGTGACTCTATTGGGGACCTTATTTGAAGAGGTAGTTGTGGTAGATCATCCTTCCTCGATAGAGTTTGTGAAGTAATGAATTAAAAGTTCTCATTGAAAGTGAGTGGTGACTTTGAAGAACTCTGAGCTAGTGAAAAGTGTTGCAGAAGGAACTCAAAGTGAGAACCAAGTATTGAAAAATATACTTCATAATATTGAAGTATTAGTCCTCTAAAAAGGAGGTGGCAAATCTATAAAAGAAAACCTGATAAAGTGTGCTACCTACTAATATATCAAGGAATTTTCCCTTTTTTTGATTTGCAAAATAAATTAGATCTATATGGGTGCCATTTTTGTAAAATTAATGTTGATTCCCTATTGAGTGAATTAATCACTAAAACAAATGGGGAATGATAGCTGTAATTTTCATACTTTCAAATAATAATTTGAAGTTTTTATGTTGTAATGAAGAAGTATGCTTGTTCTTGAAATTTTCCTATTAGAGAGATCTTAAATATAGTAGTACTTGAGTTATGCATTGTAATATTTTAAGGTCATGATAAAAGCAAGAAATAGGGTAGTGATCAACTATATAGTTCATATTTGAAGTTTGTAAAGGGGTGAAAAGAAAATGTATCATTCACTTGTACATCCATGTGGGGTGCATGAAGTAAACATGAAGAGTGTGAAGCCCCTGTCATGTCATCAAAAAATTTCTCTATGGAAAGATATAGACCATTAAATTTGAATGGTATGAAGGGTTTCCTAAACCCTATTCCTAATGAAGTTAGGGAGAATTTTCCAAAATTCAAAGGGAAAAAATCAGAATCAACATCACCAAGAATTTTCTGATTTGATGGGAGATTATGAGATAAATCATGAAGATGTTGTTATGAAGTTTTTTGTTCAAACTCTAAAGAAAGATGTTAGAGATTGGTTTTCATATTTTCTAGTGTGTTCTATTTCATCATGGAATGAGTTCATGAAAACATTCATAGAACAATTTGGAGAAATAATTAATGCATATTCGGTGAGACAAAAGTTTAACAACATGCAAAAAGAAGAAGATGAGTTGGTCCCAGCCTTTAATATCATATTTTCAAAAACTTTAAGTGATTTTCTTGAAAGAATGAGACCAAATTATGCAATGTTTTGATTGTATACTTTGATGCATTTTATGAAGAAATTATTTATTTTCTAAGAGATAAATAACATGCTACATTACATCAGGCATATCAAATTGCCATGGATATTGAGAACAACGTGAAATATTCAATGATGAAAGGATACATGGCTGCAAGTGTTTTTTATTCTAGAACACCTCATACAAATGGAATTCATGGATCAGACAATTAAAATGACTATCAAGGTGATGACACTTTTTTTGTTTTGATCTATGCATCACCACAACACATAGATCATAGTGAACTCCAAGTTTAACATCAAGAAAATTTGAGTACCGTTGATCTGTTGTGTTTTGTTCAAGAATTGTCTGACATGAAGAGACACAATGGAGAATCATCCTCTAATTTGATCTAAAGATTTTTGGATGCCTTGTTGGAAGTCCCCAAAAATTTTAGACCTGAAGATTCAACATGCATTGATTTATTTTGTGGCATTTTTTAGCTAGGGCTAAGTACTGTGCCGAAAGAATTGAAAACTCATAGCTTTGATCAGGTATTTGATTGGATAAGAATGTTGAAGGACCCCAAATTAATTATGCACAAAATATGATGTCTCAAAACGAAGATAGTAGCTATCCCATTGAGGAAAATTAGAACATTATACACAAAAGTAAAAATGGCATATCATAAAATGAATACCCATCATGTTGTATAGATGAAAATAGTGATTGTAATCAGCCCACAAGAAGAATATATGAAGATATTTATACCAGTGATGGAGATAAAGATACACTTGCAAGTGTTGTTGATTTTGCATCAAAAGTTAGTGATCAAGATATTGAATATGAAAATTTAAGCAGTCACTTTAAAAGTTCCGAACATAGTTTATGTAGTGAGGAGTTTCTTTGTGATTAAGATCATGATGATAGTGAACGTGATTATTCTTTGGAGGGTTATGAATGCTCCCATGACGAGGAGGTAGAGGTGTTTTCTTCTTTTGAATGATGGAGTGATGTAATTTATGATAAAGTTGCTTGTTCACAATTAAATGAACAAGTTCTACATGATGAATACTTGGAGTGTAGCTTAGGTTTGTTATCACTAAAACATATGGATACAATGGATAGTGATCACTTTGAAGATAAAAACTCATGTATTCAGCATCTTGAACCTAAACACAGTGTTGAAAATTATAAAGACCTTGGTGGTGTAAGCAATGGTGGATCTCATGTTAGTAAATGTGAAATTGAGTTCTTTGATGATTTTCCTTATCTCCATAGAATGATTATTGACATGTTTTCATCCAATGAGGAATGCATTACTGTGAAGGAAGATAAATATATTTGTGTAAAGGCTAATGAACAAATTTCAGATAACAGTGAGTTTTTGACACATAGGTCAACATACCTATCAACTAACAGTGCATATGAAGTGACTAATGAACATGAAAGTGTTTTTGCTAATTTTGTTGATCCTGAAAATGATGGAATTAAAAGTGATTCAGATGAAGGTATTGTGGGTTTTGGTAAATATTATTTTCACAACCTTGAACCATGTGATGGTGTGACTAAGTTATGTTGTTGGAATGATAATAAACTGACCTGTGGTACAATCAAATTAAAGGAGTTTCAAAATGTGTGAGAATTATTTTCTCAACACACACGAGGGTTGTATACTATGTGCAAGACATGAAATTTTTATTAAGCCTAATCACTATGAGGGTTTTAGACTTGGTGTGTGGATGAATGATGAGGAGAAGTCTCATAGTGACCCTTCTAGATCACATTGTGAAATTTTCCACTTTCCGGTCCAATTTGACAAGAAAGTAATTATGTATGAGAATGATCTTGTTAATAAAGGATATCACACTGATTGTAAGTTTTATCTACTTGATAGGTGCAATATATCCTTGTCAAATATTGATGGATTTCAGTTGATGCTTGATTGCCAATATCAGATTGATGGAGTTAATGGAGGTATTTGAAATCATTGTGATATAGTTAGGTATGCTAGGTGTGGATTTTGTTTTTAGATAGATAATGGTGATGTTTTTAGACTTGGCTTAATACAAACAACACAAAACAATGTGTTTGATATAGGTAAACATGGTTTTTCTTTTCATTTTTTGGTTGGGGGCCATCAAATTGTTGGAGTGAAAAGACATTGAGAGGGGGGGGGGGTGAATCAGTGTTATTAATAGTTTTCACAAATTTTAATAAAACTGAAATAAACTACATGTATGCTCTCATTTATCAATGATAAACTCATTCATGTATTGAATGCAATCACATAAACTGAAATGAGAATTATAATAGTGAAACATAGCATATTAAATAATTCATGCAATGAATCAGATGAACCACATATAAGAAAAATAGACACAAGATATGCCAAGCGGAAAACCCTCCTGGGGTAGAAAAACCACTCCTAAACTGTTGCCTTTTTAGGCTTTCATTTTAATAATCACTTTTGACAATGCCTCATAGGTTGATTTCTGAGCACCAACTCAAGGAGCACCAACCCCCCTTTTTTCTTTAGTAATACTTTCAATGATACAAAGGATCTCTATGTTTCGTTATCTTCTCTGAAGTGTCTCTTGATGGACAATGTTTACAATCCTCAAGGTTCAAGCATGACCCTTCTAAATTCTAACCATTGTCAAGCCTTAAGACAACTTGATAAAATAACTCATATTTTAGATTTTCAATTTTCAATGCTCAAATTCTCTTTAATACAATCACAGTGATAATCTCACACTAGTTTTTCACTTTATTTCTCATACATTTCTCATGGTACCTAAAAAATAGTTAACATACTCTTGTTGTTTTTCCCAAAAAACTAAGAACCCTTATCTCTCACTAATTTTCCAAAAATAGAAACTAAAATCCCTAATCTCTCTATTTTCCATCTTACACAATTTTCATCATTTCACTTAAAGATATTGTAATAGTAGCCCATTTTATTTTTCAAAAATAAAATAGAGGTGATTATCAAAATATCCACTTTCTGTCGAACAACCTTTCTAGATGTTCCTGTGTTCCTGAGAGAAAGATCATCATGAAGGTTTTCTTCTGATAAGAATAGTCAAGTAGTATGAAAATTTAGAAAGGAGACTGAACCCTGTCCACACAAGTAGCCTGCATAGGCCGTACTTACCCAAGAAAAATTAAAGCATGTATATATTCCATGAACAATAGCCTCTAAAACTGCTGCAACAGTAATGTAACTGAAACCATAATGCAGTGTAATCGAAACCACATAATAATGCACCCAAGAACAATTATCAATGAATCTAGGTGACAAACTGAAATATATTTGCATACTTCATGATTACCCACAAACCAAAAATGCCATCCCTTAATTCAGGAGCAAAAATTAATATGGTAAACAAAAACAAATTTGATATGCATTTCAAAGTATGTGAAATCGACATGCATCATTTGTTATCACAAAAAAATAACCCTAATTTACCATTTTCCTAAGAGAAGCAAACACATGTCTTCAATAATTTGAGCCAGTAGAAGTAACGGTTCTTCACAACAGATGAAAAAATGAATACCCGAGAAGAACGGAAGAGATTTTTTCATGGAATAGTTTACCAGACTGGCAAAGGGACATGAGCTTCTTCCAATTTTGAGTTGTTACTCAGTGACAAGAGATTGAATAGGAGTATCGACCATGGTAATGGTCTTTCATATTCCCCCATTCATTGTCCAAGAAAGTCAGAAAACCAACAAACATAGTGAAACGACTGAGAAGAGATCTCCATGGTGGTGACCAATATAGGGTTTGAAACCCACGAACAGTGAAACAATATGATTGCCCTAATCTTTCCAAAGAAAAACAGCTGATGAAGTTTACTAATTTTAATAAATTTTGTAGTCTGAAAGGACTAAATTAATAATTCAAAACTCATAATGCATTTTGAGATCCGTGGACTGTTCAATGCCTTGCATGTTGACCAACATCATTACCATTGATCAATTATTGTCCAACTGAAATGACGACCAAATAATGCCTTGTATTATTTGTCATGACCACTTTACAAACCAAATTTTGATCACCTTAGTCTTATTTGTTTCCAACTAATCAAGGCCATATCACTTCTATGGTGTCATTTTAAATCAACATAACCTTATACCTGTTGTCGATCTTAAGGCCTAGTACTTTGTTAACCAAAAGACCCAATAACATATGCACAAGTACTGATCAAATGTTTTCCATTATTCAAAGTTGATTGCCACCATATAATTCCATATATACCCAATGCCTTATGAAATATAATAAAGGCTAATTTTCATGCTAAATTCAATATACCGTATGCCCAAGCCAATATCACATGTTTCATATACCCATGCTAGAATTATTATATCATATGCCCATGCCATTAACAATTATTTAAGGAAACTCGATAGGGTTTTATTAAGACTAAGAACCAACTGTAATTGAAAAACCAAAGAACCAAGATAACTGAAAGCATTACCTGAACATGGGAACATATACCTGTAACCAAGATTCCTTATGATCTCCACATGGAGTCAAGAGATCAGTGCCACCAAAGATAATATCATAATATGAAGTAAGTATACCAATGAAAAAATAGAAATAGTTCAACTGAGTAATCAACCACCAAGATTCCAAACTGAAACAAATATCATCATCAAGGAAAAATAGCAGAAGCAAAGCTCAACAAACTCCCCCTTTGTCATTGATTGCAAAAACTGAGCCACCAAGTTGAAATAATGAACCAGAACCAAGAGCTCATAATTCTCCCCCTTTTTGTCACAAGGATAAAGGGAAGACAGTAGTGAAATTCCATGAAGTTGAAGATATAACAATGGAGAAGCAAAGTATGAGCTACAAGGAGAGCTGACCAGCTCCCCCTATCACCAAGATATATATATTAAGATAGTAAATATTGAGAGATAACTCCCAATCTAGACCGAATTCTTTCAAATACTTCTTTAGCCAAAGGCTTAGTAAAGATGTTAGCAACTTGTGCTTGTGTAGGAACATATTGCATAGAAACCTCATTAGCCAACACCTTTTCATGAAGAAAGTGAAATTTAATAGCAATGTGTTTAGTGCAAGAGTGCATAACAGGATTTTTGGAAATATTAATCGCATTAGTATTATCACACAGAATAGAAAAAGGTTTAGGAATTTGAATACCCATGTTAGATAGGGTTTGTGACATCTAGATTGCTTGAGTACAACAAGTGGTGGCAGCAATATATTCTTCTTCAGCAGTGGAGAGTGAAACAAATTCTTATTTTTTGTTGTGCCATGCCACTAATCGATCACCAAGAAAGAAAGCAACACCACTGGTGCTTTTCCTATCATCCAAACAACCAGCCCAATTAGAATCAGTATATGCAATTAATGAGAAATCATTGCTTTTGGGATACCATAGTCCATAATCAAGAGTGCCTTGAATATATTTAAGAATCCTTCTAATGACATTAATATGATATTCCTGAGGAGATGACTGAATTCTTGCAACCATGCAAATAGCTTGCATTATGTCAGGTCTTGAGGCTATTAGATATAACATGTTGCCTATCATTGACCTATAGTCAGTTGGATTTACAATAGGAGAATCATCAACCTTGCTGATTTTACAGCCGGTAGCCATTAGAGTGCTAACTGGATGACATTCATCCATTTGAAATTTCTTTAGCATCTCTCTTGCATATTTTGTTTGAGAGAGAAAAATACTAGATTCAAGTTGAGAGATTTGAAGACCTAAAAAGAAGGATAGTTCTCCCAACATTGACATTTCAAACTTAGATTGCATAATCTGTGAGAATTTTTGACTCAAAGAAATATTTTTGCAGCCAAAGATAGTATCATCAACATAGATTTCAATAACTAGAATATCAAAACCTTCAATATTAACATAAATATTGTTGTCTACACCTCCTCTAATAAAACCTTTTGAAAGTAGATGGTTTTCTAGTCTGGAGTACCAAGCTCTAGGAGCTTGTTTTAGGCCATATAAAGCCTTTTTCAGCCTGTAAACATGATTGGGCTTGTTTTTGCAACTAAACCCTTTAGGTTGTTCTATGTAAACTTCTTCATCCAAATAACCATTTAAAAAAGTAGTTTTTACATCCATTTGATATACAGTAAAGTTTTTGAAAACATAATAGGCCAAGAATATTCTAATGGATTCAAGTCTAGCTACAGGTGTAAAGGTTTCACCAAAGTCAATACCTTCTTGCTGAGCATATCCTTTGTAGACATATCTAGCCTTGTTGCAAACAACATGGCCATTTTCATCATTTTTGTTTTTGAATATCCATTTACCTCCTATGACATTTTTTTTATCTGGTCTTGGGACTAGCTCCCAAGTCTGATTTTTCTCAATTTCATCGTGCATTGCATTAAGCCAACATTCACTAGTTAGAGGTTCATCAATTTTTTTTGGCTCAAACTGTGTAATTAAATAGAAAGCAGTAAGCTTAGTTATGTGAGCTTTTTCATTAGAGTTAATAGTTCTTCTCCTTGTTTGAACTCCTACAAATTTATCTCCAATGATCAGATCTTTAGGATGGTTTCTTGCAAGAGATTTTGAAGGAGTTTTTGTTACACATTTTTCAGAATTAGTTTCAGCATCTTTAGATTTTTCTTCAGCTAGTTTAGGACTTGTTGATTCTATTTTAGGCTTTGCTGATTCAAATCCTTTTGAATTTATTTTAGGTTCAAATTATTCTTCCTCATCATCCTGCATAGATTCAGCCTCTAAAAGTAGATTTTCATCAAATTTGACATTGGCAGATTCAATAATCTTATTCAACCTATTATTAAAGTATTTATAGGGTTTTCTATGAGTAGAGTATCCTAAAAAGATAACTTCATCAGACTTAGATTGAAACCTTCCTAATTTATCATCATCTCTATTGATAAAACATTTGCAGCCAAATATTTTGAAATATTTAATTGAGGCAGATTTACCATACCACAGTTCATATGGAGTGAAATTCGATTTCACTCTTATTTGTACTCTATTCAAGATATAGATAGCTATATGAACAACTTCTTTCTAGTACATCTTTGGCAGTTTTGCTTCATCCAACATAGTCCTTGCCATCTCTTTTACAATTATGTTCTTTCTCTCAACAACCCCATTTTGTTGAGGTGTTCTGGCAATAGCATATTTTCTTTTTATGCCATGTCTTTCACAGTATTCAATGAATTCTTGTGAGGTGAATTCACCACCTTTGTCAAATATTAGACATTTCAATTTCAAATCTAACCCCCTTTCTACTATTTTTCTAAAGACTTTAAAACATTCAAAAGCTTCAGATTTGTGCTTGAGAAAAGTAACCCATACCATACAAGAGTAGTCATCAACAAATAGCATGAAATATTTCTCACCATTGATAGATCTAGTCCTTGTAGGACCACATAAGTCTTTATGAACAAGTTGCAGAGGCCTAGTAGAAGAATGTTATTTAGATTTAAAGCTTACCTATGTTTGCTTTCCTTTGAGACATTCTTTACAAACTGCATTTTCAGGTTTTCTTAGAATAGGCAGACCTCTTACATTCTGATTCTTACTAATCCTAACCATATTGTCAAAATTAATATGACCTAGTCTCTTCTGCCACAACCAAATTTCTTCAACATGACTCATTAAGCACATACCTTGATTATTTTCATTTCCAGATGTGTCAAGGAGATTGTAGACATTTCCCTTAGTCCTTCTTCCAGTAGTAATAGCTTTTCCAAGCTTATTTTTAATCTCATATCCCTGTGAAGTGAACAAGACCTGATAGCCACTATCACAAATTTGACTGAAACTCAGAAGATTGTGTTTTAATCCTTTTGTGTAATACACATTGTAAATAAGAGTTTCTTCATTCAGAAGAAGTGAACCTCTACCTTTGACTTGTATACCTGAGTTATCTCCAAACTTCACATATCCACCTACATAATCTTCAAGATTAGTGAATTTTTCTGTCACCAGTAATTTGGTTTGAGAAACCACTATCCAGGACCCATAATTCCTTTTTCTTGGAGTGGAAATCAGCTTGAACTAAAATAGTTTGTTCTATGTTGTTGATAGTTTTAAGTTTCCAAACCTTTTTAGTTTTATGTTGTTTATTATGCTGATCAGCTTTACATTGCTTATCAGAATGACCCATGGAATTGCATGTGAAGCATCTAATCTATCTTGCAAATCCAAGATTTTTCTTATAACCAAATCTAGGTGTTCTAGGACTTATAAATCTGCAAGAGCTCACTTTGTGGCCAAATTTGTTGCAGAAATAACAATACCCATAAAAGAAAGGGTTAGAATTATATGATATTTTGTTATTACTAAAAGGATGAACATGATCCTTATCAGAATAGGGATGTTTAGATTCAACACTTTTGTTTCCAGCAACAACATTATCCTTTGCACTGTCATTTGAACATTCACCTTTCATAAATCCAATACCTATTTTGTCCTTGCTCAATTTCTATTTACTGAGCATGTCATTCATATTAAGTGTAATCTCATATTTCTCTATGGTCTTCTTGAGATCAACAATCTCATGTTCAAGTTTTTGAATTTCTTGATCTTTAAGATTTATTCCAATACGAAGACAATTTTCAACTCTCTTGGTTTCTTTAAGTTGAGTTTTTAATGAGACAATTTCAAGATTTGTGAGTTGCTCTTGAGCAAGAGCATGAGTAGAGTTTTGTTCTTGAAAAAGCATTTGGGTTTTGAGTTTTCTCAGCTCTTTTAATGCACATTTTAGTTCACCTTCAAGATCCACTTCACCAACCTCAACATAATTGTTGTTAGTTTATTCTTGCTGAATGATTTCAGCCATGAATAGATTTTCATCCTCTTCATCTAAAGAATCTTTAGATTCAGAGTCTGTTTCATTTTTTCTAAACAAACTCTTCTTCTTTTTGAAGTTGAATTTTTGTTTAGGTCGATATGCCTTTTTCTTAGGGAATTTTTCAGATTTCTTGTTGTCACTATTCAAATCACCATAGGGGCACTTTGTAGCAAAGTGGCCTATTTTACCACAGTTAAAGCATTTGAAGGGAAGTTTTCCCTTATACTTTCCAGAGCCCTTTTTGAGCTTCCTAACAAAGTGGGATTCTTTGGAATCAAAAAATTTTGTTTTAGTAGCCACAACTTTTTCTTTCCTTTTAGTATTGAAGGCAGTTTCTTTTGCAGAGGAATTGTTTTGGCTTATTCTCATTTCATAGGTAGTCAGAGTGCCTTGTAGTTTGTCTAGGGTAAGTTGGTCAAAGAGTTTCTTCTCTTCTAGAGTAGCGACCTTAGCTTCAAATTTGGTCGGTAAAGTTCTAATGACCCTAGTTACAACATCAAATTCTTTCACTTCTTCTCCTAGACCTTTCATAGCATTGATAATTTCATCAACTCTAAAGAAGTAATCAACAAAATTTTCATTGTCCCTCATTTTTATTTCTTCAAATTGGTGTTTTAGAGTAAGGACTTTTGACTGTTTTACTTTTTCATTTCCTTGATAGATAATTTTAATTTTAGTCTAGATATCCCTAGCAGAGCCACAGTGAATGACTTTTATAAAGACATATTTAGTCAGAGCACACAAGAGAGCATGTTTTTATCTTGCATTAGTTTCATATCTTTCCTTTTCATCAGAATTTGCGGGCAATGTAGTTGGTACAGTGTACCCACTTAACACTATGCTCCATACATCGAGGTCAATAGAAGTTAAATAATTCTCCATTCTGATTTTCCAGAATACATAATCAGTTCCATCAAATAATGGAGCTCTAGTCATGGATGTGTCATCATGAGCTTGAGATATTTTGAATAGACTCCAAGGCCAGAATCAATCGTAGGTTGGAAAGACCTATCAGAGGACCCTAGGCTCTGATATCAATTGTTGGAGTGAAAAGAAACTAAGAGGGGGAGGGTGAATAAGTGTTATTAATAGTTTTCATAAATTTTAATAAAACTAAAATAAACCAGATGTATGCTCTCATTTATCAATGATAAACTCATTCATGTATTGAATGCAATCACATAAACTGAAATAAGAATTATAATAGTGAAACATAGCATATTAAATAATTCATGCAATGAATCAGATGAACCACAGATAAGCAAAATAGACACAAGATATGTGAGTGGAAAACCCTCCTGGGGTAGAAAAACCACTCCTAAATTGCTTGCTTTTTAGGCTTTCATTTTAATAATGACTTTTCCCAATACCTCATAGGCTGATTTCTGAGCACCAACTCAAGGAGCACCAACCCCTCTTTTAGAAACACCGATTTCAAGGAGCACCAACCCCTTTTCTATTTTTAGTAAGACATACAATGATATAGAGGATCTCTTTGTTTCTCTAGTTTCTCTCAACTGCCTCTTGACAGAAAATTTTTACAATCCTCAAGGTTCAAGCATGACCCTTCAAAATTCTAACCATTGTCAAGCCTTAAGACAACGTGATAAAATAACTCATATTTTAGATTTAAAATCTTAGTGCTCAACTTCTCTTCAATACAATCATAGTGATATTCTCACACTAGTTTTTCACTTTATTTCTCATACATTTCTCATGGTACCTAAAAAATAGTTAATATACTCTTGTTTTTTTTCCTAGAAAACTAAGAACCCTTATCTCTCACTAAATTTCCAAAAATAGAAACTAAAATCCCTAATCTCTCTGTTTTCCATCTTACACAGATTTCATCATTACACTTCAAGATATTGCAATAGTAACTCATTTTCTTTCTCAAAAATAAAATAGAGGTGATTATCAGAATACCCACTTTCTGTCGAACAACCTTGCTAGATGTTCCTGTGTTCCTAAGAGAAAGATCGTCATGAAGGTTTTCTTCTGACAAGAATAGTTAAGCAGTATGCAAATTTAGAAAGGATACTGAACCCTATCAACACAAGTAGCCTGCACAGGTAGTACTTACCCAAACAACATTAAAGCATGTAAATATTCCATGAAAAATACCTCTAAACATGTTGCAACACTAATGTAATTGAAACCACAATTTAGTGTAACCGAAACCACATAATAATGCACTCAAGAACAATTATCAACAAATCCAGGTGAGAAATTGAATAGATTTATAGAATTCATGATTACCCACAAACCAAAAACACCATCCCTTAATCCAAGAGTAGAAATTAATATGGTAAACTAATTTGATATGCATTTTAGAGTATATGAAATCGACATGCATCATTTCTTATCACAAACAAATAACCCGAGTTTACCATTTTCCTAAGAGAAGCAAACACATATCTTCAATAGTTTGATCTAGTAGAAGTAAAGGTTCTTCACAACAGATAAAAAAATGAATACCTGAGAAGAACATAAGAGATTTTGTCATGGAGTATTTTACCAGACTGGTAGAGAAGCAAAGCAACACGAGCTTCATCCAATTTCGAGCTCTTACCTAGTGACAAGAGAATGACAAGAGTATCGACCATGGTAATGGTTTTTCATATTCCCTCATTCGTTGTTCAAGAAATTCATAATGCCAAAAAACACAGTGAAACGGCTGAGAAGAGATCTCCATGGTGGCAGCCAAGATAGGGTTTGAAACCCACAAACAGTGAAACAATATGATTGCCCTAATCTTTCCAAAGAAAAATAGCCCTTTACCAATTTTGATAAAGTTTGAATTCCGAAAGGACTGAATTAATAATTCAATACTCATAATGCATTTTGAAATCCATGGACTATTCAATGCCTTGCATGTCGACCAACATCATTACCATTGATCAATTATTGACCAAGTGAAATGCCGACCAAATAATGCCTTGTATTATTTGTCATGACCACTTTACAAACCAAATTTCGATTACCTTAGTCTTCTTTTTTTCCAAGTAATCAAGTCCATGTCACTTCCATGGTGACACTTTAAATCAATATAAACTTATACCTGTTGTCGGCCTTAAGGCCTAGTAATTTGTTAACCAAGAGACCCGATAACATATGCAGAAGTAATGATCAAATGTTTTCCATTATTCAAAGTCGATTGACACCATATAATGCCATATATACCCAATGCCTTATGAAATATAATAAAGGCTAATTTTCATGCTAATTCAATATACTGTGTGCCCAAGCCACTATCACATGTTTCATATAACCATGTCAAAATTATTATCATATGCAGGTAAGTGCACCAAGATGGTTCCCAAAAAGGGAACTTAAGTGGACAACTTTTTTCTGAAACAGGAAATATTGACCTTGGATGTGAAATTGAGGATACTTAGACTCAAAATTTTGAGATGGAACAAAAAGATGGATTCAAGTGCTCCGAGTATACTTTCTAAACTACTAATTTATTTTGAAAATGATTGAGATTAAGGGGTTCAAATGAGGGACATACACAAATTGGTGTTGTTTTTGTTAGAAAAACATAACATAGCAACTCTTGTACGACCCTCGTATGGTGAGCTTTTTTTTTAGTATTTTTAAAATCGCAACAGTCAGAAGTTAGCTAATAGTATGTAGTTGATGCATGACTTTTCTGATAATTGTTTAATGAATATTTGATTTTTTACTAATTTGCGAAGTGGACATATCCTGAAAATAGAATTTTGACCGTGCTACTCCTACAAATTTTGGAAACTAATTGATTTGTTTTTATTTTAATTTTTTAATTTTGTAGAATGGAGTCTAGTTTTTAAAAATGTAATTTATTTGAAAAATTGATGAATGGTTAATTTATAACGAAAAAAATACCAAACACTACTTTTTGCCAAAAAAAAGACATACAGATAAAATAAAATATGGATGAAAGACTTAACATTTTCATAAAGTGAAAAAAATTACATCGTTGGATAGCTAAGAGATAACCCAACATTACCCATGTGCTCAATTTTTTCGATATTGAACCACATGCAATCCTGACGGTGAGCACGAACTCGATTATGAGAAATATGGTGGATTTTTTAAAAACATGTCTCTAGTCATTGGGAATGCCCCCCAAGCTTTTGGGTTGGAATTCCAAGGCAATACCAAGCTTAAATTTCGGTAATTCCCAAAGCAAGATATAACACGAGTGTGTTATAAAGAGAGTGCGTTATAACGTGCTCGCATTATATCTAGCTTTTGACATGGTTTTTGCTTCTATGGGGAACATGTCTACTAGCACATAATGTGAGTGCGTTATAACACACTCGTGTTATGTCCTACTTTATGTTTAATTCTAATATATTAATGTATGCTGATATATTTTTCTGTACATGTATCTATGTATGCTTGTATGGACGTAATATTATATGTACAAATGTATTATGCTTGTATGTATGCATTTATGTATGTCTTTAGATGAAGGGAGAATTTAGAGACAGTCTAGAGAGATGGAGAGGGGGTCGAAGTGAGAGTTTAAGAGAGAGGGAGTGGGAGAGAAGGGGTTGGATTGAGGGGGACTTAGCTAGGTAGGGTGGGAGGGATAGAGGGGGGGTCAGAGAGAGAGAATTGACTGAGAGGGAGAGAGAGAATCGAGGGAGAGGGAGAGGGATAGAGAGAGAGATACAAAGAGAAAGAGAGGGTTATGTAGGTAGGGTGCGAAAGGGAGAGACTTGAGAGTGTGAGGGAGGTGAGAGGGAGTGACTTGAGAGTGTGAGGGAGGTGAGAGGGAGAGACTTGCGAGATAGGTAGTGAGAGGGAGTGTGAGGGAGAGGGAGTGAAAGAGGGTGGTAGGGATTGACTGAACAAGAGGTCTGCAGAAAGAGGGAGATGGTAGATAGAGACAATTAGAGGGCATGGGAGGAAGGGAAGGAGGGAGAGGTGAGATGTATAGATAGAGAGAAAGTGATAAGGGTTGAGGGTATAGGGTTGAGGGATTAGGATGGAGGACCTATAGGGTTGATGGTTTCTAGGGTATTGGGGTTTAAGGTTTGAGGGTTGATGGAATAGGTTTGATGGTAGAGGGTATTTGGTTGATGGTATAGGGTAGAAGGTTTAAGGTTTCAGCATTTAGGGTTGAAGGCTTTGGGGTTAAGGGTCTAGGGTTAAGGGTTTACTTGGTTGAGGGTAAAGGGTTTAGGGTATAGTTTTGAGGGTATATGGCTGAAGGATTAGGTTCAGGGTCCAATGTAAGGGGTAGAGGGTTTAGGGTTTAAGGATTGAGGGTTGAGGGATTAAGGTTTGAGGTTTGGGAATTGAGGGTTGAGTGTTTAATGTATAGGGTAAAGGGTAGAGGGTTTAAGGTATAGGGTCGAGGGATTAGGGTTGAGGGTCCAATATATAGGGTAGAGATTATAGGGGTTGAGAGATTAAGGGTTGAGGGATTAGGGTTTAGGGTAGAAAGTATTGGGTTGATGGTAGAGGTTAGAGGGTAGAGGGTAAAGGGTTTAACAGTTTAGGGTTTTAAGGGGTTAGGGTTGAGAGTCGAGGGTTTAGGGTTGAGTGTTTAAGGGTTTAAGGGTCAAGAGGGTCGAGGGATTAGTGTAGAAATTTTACTAAGTGGGTTTAAGGGTTGGGGGATTAGGGTTGACGGTAGAGGGTATAGGATTGGCGGTAGAGGGTAGAGGGTTTATGGGTTAGGGTTCAGGGATGACAGATTAATAGGTTATAGAGTAGAGATTATAGGAGTTGAGGGATTAGGGTTTAAGGGTTGAGGGTTGAGGGATTCAGAGGGTATAGAGGTCGAGGGATTAAAGTTTAAGGGTTGAGGGTTGAGGGTTGAGGGATTAATAGGGTATAGTGGTTGAGGGATTAGGCTTTAATGGCTAAGGGTTGAGGGTTCAAGGATTAAGAGGGTATAGGAA
Source organism: Sequoiadendron giganteum (assembly GCA_007115665.2). Lineage (NCBI taxonomy): Eukaryota > Viridiplantae > Streptophyta > Pinopsida > Cupressales > Cupressaceae > Sequoiadendron > Sequoiadendron giganteum. The sequence continues at coordinate 572,316,180 of CM021105.1, read as the reverse complement.
ATGAGGGATTAGGGTTTAAGGGTTGAGGGTTGAGGGATTAAGAATGTATAGGGGTTGAAAGATTAGGGTTTAGGGTTGAGGGTTGAGAGTTGAGGAATTAAGAGGGTATAAGGGTTGATGGATTAGGGTTGAGGGATTGGGGTTTAAGGGTTGAGAGTTGAGGGTTCCAAGATTAAGAGGATATATGAATTGAGGGATTAGGGTTTAAGGGTTGAGGGTTGAGGGTTGAGGGATTAGGGTTTGAGGGTTGAGGGATTAGGGTTTAAGGGTTGAGGGTTGAGGGTTGATGGATTAATATGGTATAGGGCTTGAGGGATTAGGCTTTAATGGCTGAGGGTTGAGGGTTCAAGGATTAAGAGGGTATAGGGGTTGAGGGATTAGGGTTTAAGGGTTGAGGGTTGAGGAATTAGGATTTCAGGGTTGAGGGATTAAGAGGGTATAGGGGTTCATGGATTAGGGTTTAAGGGCTAAGGGTTGAGGGTTGAGGGATTAATAGGGTATAGGGGTTGAGGAATTAGGCTTTAATGGCTGAGGGTATAGGGGTTGAGGGATTAGGGTTTAAGGGTTGAGGGATTAAGAATGTATAGGGGTTGAGAGATTAGGGTTTAAGGGTTGAGGGTTGAGAGTTGAGCGATTAAAAGGGTATAGGGGTTGAGGGATTAGGGGTTAGGGGTTCACAGTTGAGGGATTAAGAGGGTACAGGGGTTGAGGGATTAGGGTTTAAGGGTTGAGAGTTGAGGGTTCAAGGATGAAGAGGGTATAGGGATTGAGGGATTACTGTTTAAGGGTTGAGGGTTGAGGGATTAAGATTTGAGGGTTGAGGGATTAAGAGGGTATAGGGGTTGAGGAATTAGGGTTTAAGGGTTGAGGGTTTAAGGTTAAGGGATTAAGAGGGGATAGGGGTTGAGGGATTAGGGTTTAAGGGTTGAGGGATTAGG
>CM021105.1:572198320-572315142 GCA_007115665.2 Sequoiadendron giganteum | reverse complement strand
TATAGGGGTTGAGGGATTAGGGTTTAAGGGTTGAGGGTTGAGGGATTAGGGTTTGAGGGTTGAGGGATTAAGAGGGTATGGGGGTTGAGGGTTGAGGGATTAATTGTTAATGGCTTAGGGTTGAGGGTTCAAGGATTAAGAGGGTATATGGGTTGAGGGATTAGGGTTTAAGGGTTGAGGGTTGAGGACTGAGGGTTGAGGGATTAAGAGGGTATAGGGGTTGAGGAATTAGGGTTCTAAGGGTTGAGGGTTGAGGGTTGATAGATTAAGAAGGTATACGAGTTGATGGATGAGGGATTAGGGTTTAAGGGTTGATGAATTAAGAGGGTATAAGGGTTGAGGGATTAGGGTTTAAGGGTTGAGGGTTGAGGGTTGATGGATTAATAGGGTATAGGGGTTGAGGGATTAATTGTTAATGTCTTAGGGTTAAGGGTTCAAAGATTAAGAGGGTATATGGGTTGAGGGATTAGGGTTTAAGGGTTGAGGGTTGAGGACTGAGGGTTGAGGGATTAAGAGGGCATAGGGGTTGAGGAATTAGGGTTCTAAGGGTTGAGGGTTGAGGGTTGACAGATTAAGAAGGTATACAAGTTGATGGATGAGGAATTAGTGTTTAAGGGTTGAGGGATTAAGAGGGTATAGGGGTTGAGGGATTAAGAGGGTATAGGGGTTGAGGGATTGGGGTTTAAGGGTTGAGGGTTGAGGGATTAAGAGGGTATAGGGGTTGAGGGGTTAGGGTTAAAGAGTTGAGGATTGAGGGTTGATGGATTAAGGGGGTAGAGGGGATGAGGGATTAGGGTTTAAGGGTTGATGGATTAAGAGGGTATAGGGGTTGAGGGATTAGGGTTTAAGGGTTGAGGGTTGAGGGATTAAGAGGGTATAGGTGTTGAGGGATTAGGGTTTCAGGGTTGAGGGTTGAGGGATTAAAATGGTATAGGGGTTGCGGGATTAGGGTTTAAGGGTTGAGGGATTAGGGTTTAAGGGTTGAGGGTTTAGGGTTGAGGGATTAATAGGGTATAGGGGTTGAGGGATTAGGGTTTAAGAGTTGAGGGTTGAGGGATTAACAGGGTATAGGGGTTGAGGGATTGGGATTTAAGGGTTGACGGTTGAGGGGTAAAGGATTAAGAGGGTATAGGGGTTGAGGGATTAAGGTTTAAGGGTTGAGGATAGGGGTTGAGGGATTAAGAGGGTATAGGGGTTGAGGGATTAGGGTTTGAGGGTTGAGGGATTAAGAGGGTATAGGGGTTGAGGGATTAGGGTTTGAGGGTTGAGGGATTAAGAGGGTATAGGGGTTGAGGGATTAGGTTTTAATGGTTGAGGGTTGAGGGATTAAGAGGGTATAGGGGTTGACGGATTAGGGTTTAAGGGTTGAGGATTGAGGGTTGAGGGATTAGGGTTTAAGGGTCGATAGATTAAGAGGGTATAGGGGTCGAGGGATTAGGGTTTAAAGGTTGAGGGTTGAGGGATTAAGAGGGTATAGGGGTTGAGGGATTAGGGTTTAAGGGTTGAGGTTTGAGAGTTGAGGGATTAAGAGGGTATAGGGGTTGAGGGATTAGGGTTTAAGGGTTGAGGGATTAGGATTTAACGGTTGAGGGATTAAGAGGGTATATGGGTTGAGGGATTAGGGTTTAAGGGTTGAGGGTTGAGGGATTAAGAGGCTATAGGGGTTGAGGGATTAGGGTTTAGGGTTGAGGGTTGAGGGTTGGGGGTTCAAGAGGGTTAAGGGATTAAGAGTGTATTGGGATTGAGGGATTAGGGTTTAAGGGTTGAGGGTTGAGGGTTGACGGATTAATAGGGTAGAGGTTTGAGGGATTAGGGTTTAAGGGTTGAGGGATTAGGGTTTAAGGGTTGATGGATTAAGAGGGTATAGGGGTTGAGGGATCAGGGTTTAGGGGTTAAGGATTGAGGGTTGAGAGATTAAGAGGGTATAGGGGTTGAGGGTTGTTGGACTAAGAAGGTATAGGGGTTGAGGGATTGGGGTTTAAGGGTTGAGGGATTAAGAGGGTGTAGGGGTTGAGGGATTATGGTTTAAGGGTTGATGGATTAGGGTTTGAGGGTTGAGGGTTTAGGGTTTAGGTCTCTATCTCCCACTCCCCACTTCTTCCCTTCTCCCACTCTCTCCCACTCTCCCTTCTCTCCCTCCCACTTTATCTCCCACTCTCTCCCTCTCTCTTTCTCCCACTCTTCCCTTCTCCCTCCCTCACTATCTTCCACTCTCCCCCTCTCTCCCTCCTATTGTCTCAGAAACTCCTATACTCTCAAAAATACACTAAGAAAATGAAATTTCACATAATGCGTGTGTGTTATAATGTGTGCGTGTTATAATGCAAGCACATTTTGTACTCCACTAAAATGGTAAATATATATATATACCCATGATTTGAAGGCCCACATTCTGCATATTGCCCTGGTTTTGCACGTGCTCTAACAGAAAATATCTATTTGATGATGTTGTGAATTGTTCAAGCCTCTTTTTCACATTCCATCACCTTTTCCATGATCTTTTTACCACCTTTGCATGAAATAGCAAATTTTCCATGTTGAAATACATATAATATCAATTGAAGTTTGAATTCCATTCAAAACTGATATACAATTGAAGTGTGGAAGGGAACAAGCTTTTGAACAAGTCAAATTATTGTGGAGTTTGAAGAAAGAAGAAGCTAAGGCTACATAATTGGGTTGAACTACTATATTTGAAAGTCTAGTTTTTAAGGTATGTGAGGTCTTTACACATTCGATTTCATTCTATTATGGCTTGCTTTCATTTTTCTTTGTCATTATAACCTTATGTTGTCAATGCACATTTTAAATTACCAAATTATATACACAATTATATACACTTGCCAATTATAGAAATTCATAACCATTCACCAAAATTCATCGTTAAGGACAACTCCAAGCCTCTCCCATTCCTCTGAAGGGTCCAAACACCTTCCAATACCTCTACACAAAACATTTGATTCGTATACTCAAATTAGCATTAAGAGTTCCCAATTCCTTAAGGACCTTCAAAACACCTTGAAAATATTGAAAATAACTGATTACAATCAACTAGGTTCCTCAAAACATCAACCAATGATTATGTCATTCACAAGTTGTCTTAAATCTTCCATAATGGCACCATTGTTTACAAACACAAACTATAATTCTTAAGGCACAACCAAACCGTTATTTGCTTAATAAATCTTTGTTTGAGTTAGTACAACAAAAATCAAACCTTTTATAAGTCTTCCCTTACACAAAAACTTAGTTCCTTTATTCACTGTCCACATTACTAGTAGCCAAGCATCTACAAATTTTCACATGTATCTCCCAAACCATGCACACACTTCAAACTATGATACTCATATTTTATGCAGAGTTAGAGGACCCAAAACCATTGAAGATGTCAACTTGCCTTCAAGAGCCATCTAAGAAGATTAAAAATGCATAATGGACCAATCCCAACACTCCTCCAAGCTGGACAACAAACAAAAACATTATTTCCCAAATTTCACCCTTGGAATCTAGTTATTGTGCAAAACTAGTTTTGGGCCCTTAACTCCAAAACTTTCGAAGACACCAGAAAAATAAAAGAATGATTGTAGCACCAATTTTAGAGTTGCAAGACATACCTTAACCCATCACATGACTCCTTTGGGACAACATTAATAAAACTGACCTTTTTCACTATTTTAGGCCTCTAAGTAGGCCAATTTTACAAAGGAACTACCCTTAGATCTTCACACCAGACTTCCAAACCCCCAAACAATCTTTAATTATGTATGAAAACAAGATAATTTCTAGGTCTTAGGACCTTACCTACTCAACTAGGCTTCAAATACAAAAAACCCCATTTTTCAATGCAAAGAGGGAGGGTTTATAGAAACTCCTATACCCTGGCCTTCCTAGACCATTCCAAAGCATCAAACATCTTCAAAATACCCTGCACAAGGTCAAAAGATCATTACATAGACCACTCCTTCAACAATTGATGGGGAGTCTTATCTTTCAAGAGAAATATTGATGTTCCCAAGACCTATTCTCTGGTCTTCCTAGGGTATTCCTCTCTACCCTACTCAGGGATCCATCCTAAACCCCTCTCACCTCATAAGACTCCACCAATTTCAAATTCTTCACCATTGCTCTCAATTCACCACTAAGCTTCCCTGGGCTCCACAATGACCCAAAGTGTCCTAACCACTCCGGGGGCTAGGAAAGGGTATTATAACTACCCCCTTGTTGATTTGACTCATCACTAATCCATCTCATAGGATTATTTCACTTTGTACCCATCGCTTTCTTGAAAAACCCAATTTTTGGCCTTGTAGCCTTTTGCCCATTTAAGCCTCCTACAACCCGTTTTCTTGGCTTTTCTCAAAAACGGTCTTAACAACCCCAAAATATTTTTATATATTCTTTCTATTGGTACCCTATGCTTCAATATTTACCAGGGGTTTAGTCCCTTTCACATCCATACATAGGATTGTCCTCATACCCCCTAGTTTCAAGGGTTTCTAGGGTTCTAGCTCCTTTTTCCAACTTTGAGGCTTCAATGACCTCCTCAAATCTCCTCCTTGAATGCACATGTCTAGAATACATGTGACCACACTCTCTTGCTCTTGATTGGCACAAACCAATCCATTTAGAAACTTTCTTTACTACTGCCCTCTCCAAGCCACTAGCTAGAATGCACTTGCACTCGCCTAGTTCTTGATGAATTCACCATCTCCCCTGCAAATCAAGACACCACACACCATATTTATGTTGTACGAATAGTCCACTACTTTATTCCAAGTGTCCATGGTATCCTTGCCACAAGAATTCAAGTGGGGATCATTATTTCCAAAAACTGGCCTGAACCGGCTATGAGACCAAAAACTCAAAAAACTTGCAAAACAAAAAGAAATTGAACTAAATGGATAATATAATGCTTTACATAGTAATTAAGTGACACAATTGAAAGAATCAAAGCATTAGATAGGTCCTTTCAATCCATTCTTGACTGGATGAAGGCACAAAAATAGAAATTCAATGAAATTTGCACTCTTCCAACTCACAAATTCCCCTTCCAAAACTCCAAATCATATAATATCCTTCCCTCATGCTCAATTAGGGTTTTTATGACCTTATATACCTTTATCCCATGTGCTAGGACCATTGGGTTGGGCTTAGACCATCATTAATGCCCTTTTCCCACTTTTAGGACAAATTGCCAAGTCTACATGGACTAATTTGCCTAATTTCATCATTCAGGCTTCTCCAAACTTCAAGGCTCTAGAATACCCTAAGTTTGCCTTAACTCACACATCAAAAACACTATTGGGACTTTACATCATAGTCCTTATTCCCTTGGTGGTTGGCTAGAACCACCTACAAGCCAAAATTGCCAAGATGTTCCAAAAGACCTATCAGGTGCTCTTGCACCAATAATTTTTCAAAATCACTCCTTGGTTCCTCAAATTCTCATGGAAAAGTGCTTGTTTGAGCTAAGAACCACATATCCTATTGTAATTAGTTTCATTCCAAGGCATGTTCAATAATAAAAGACCCTACTTTTGTACACGATGATTGTAAGTATTATTTAAATGAAGCCTTGAATGACATATATTTTTCAATTATCTTGAATGGATACATTTTTAAGGAACTAATATTTGTCTCATTACCATGGTATAGATAAAATTATCCACCATGCCAAAGAAAAAGACAAAGAGGAAACTAATAGACGAAGAGAACGAAACCTTGAAAGAAAAGGAGAGAGTTCGGGTGGCGGCATATCGTGAAAAGAGGAAATTGGAAACGATTGATGAAAACAACTCGATTGTAGAGGAACCTCAACCTTCAAAAAGAGAAAAGGAATTGGTAGCACAACAAGCACAAATGCAAAAGAATCATCGTAAGACAGATGTAGATATCGCAGTTGGAGACACACCCTCTACGACAAGTGAATATGAAGGGACAACTTTAAGCACAAGCGAATATGGAGGGACACCATCTAGCACAAGTGAATATGGATGGACACCATCTACTGCAAGTGAATATGGAGGGACACCATTTACCACAAGTGAATATTGTTGGACACCATCCAACACATCTCAAGTTGAGAGTACGTCATCGCTTGAAATTGATGAAGAAGGTATGCCATCATTCCCATATGAACCTCAAGGTATGTCTTCTTCTCCACCCTCGATCAAAGGTATGCAATCTAGCCCACCTCAATTAAATATTGATGAAATTCCTAATGCTAGGATGTATGTACCTAGGAGAACACCACCAAGAATTTTGTGTAGAAAGCCAAAGTATTTGATTAATATTGATGATGAGATTTTGCAGCACATGGAAGGTAAGATTTCAACACGCACTTATAGAAGATATGCTGATAAGATTTGGGAACAATTCTTTGAAAGGCTAAATGAGACTGAAAGATGTCAATTATTTGTTGAAATGATGAGGGGTGTAAAGTATAGGAACATCATGAAGACTCTTGGGTTGAGAACATTGAATGCATCAAGTGAAGACACTATTGTGAATAATCTAATGGATGCTTATCAGACTATGGGTAAGACCTCATGCTCAAAGGATAGTAATGTCACTCGATGTGTCATTACATCAACTTTGGTAAGATTTCAAACAAAGAGAGCTTGCCTAATTAAAAAGACTAGTGAAAAATGGGAATTAGTAGAAAAACTTTATCAAGAGCCATTCAAAGGCGGCAAAGAATTGAGGGCAATGATACAAATGAATTATGGGCATTCTCGAGGAGACTGTCACAAAAAGATAAAGAAGTTGTTGAAGCCTTGAGAACACTAATTGAAGAGTATTGGAAGATTAACACAAGGCCATCTTTGAATCAAAGGGATGTGGTAAGAAGGAGAATCAGTAGTCGAAATCGTGAGCCACATCCAAATCATGTTTTGGATATGACTCAAACCCAATTTTTTCAAAAATTTGAAAATGATTATCCTCAAATTAGTATTTCTCAAAGATTTTTTGAATTGCTTAAACCTTTTTATGTCAAGATAAATCACACATGCACTACTTGTTGTTGTAGACTACATATTGAATTTTCTAACCATTATGATGTTTATCATTCAATATGTTTAGATTTGCATACTAATGATGTTTTGTAGGATTGTGGTATAGAAGCCCCACCAAAGTCTTCAAAAGAGTTCTTATCAAAAAATTTATGTGAAATAGAGGATGGCTAGATATTCTATAGGACAACATTCTTGGATGGTTCATGCGAGCGTTGCGGTGGCCTCCAGCGTATGCTAGTATGTCAACATATGGAAAGCACAGATGAGGTGGACAAAAACTAGTAGAGTTCAGGAAGTATAAAACAATGGCATATGCTACAAAAGATGGGTCTCAAGCGAAAAGGTGTGATTTGGTTATTGGGAAGATTCTAGTGTACAAATTTATGACCACATTTCATGATAGTATATTGTCTGAGTATGCAATGCATACCCATAGAGCCTGATGGTTGGACACGTAGTTCAAGCTATGCAAGGACACCTTTCCAGTTGGAAGCATAGTATCTGTGGTTGACTTTGCAGAGAACTACACTCTACAACCACAACATGAGGTGCAGTCACAATATTACAACTCTACACAAGTTTTGATATTTGTGCACATAGCATTCATTCATGCATCTGATAGTATAGATGAGCAAAGGAAGGTTTTGAGGGAGTACCACTTTTACATTAGTGATGATCGTACACATTCTCTAGAGTTTGTACAAGGTTGCTTCCAAATGTTCTATAGTGGTTTGGCTCAGAGGGGCATAGAATACGATCAACATAAAATATGGTCTGATAACTATGCAGCACAGTTCAAGAGCTCGTGCATGTTCTACTAGTTGTGCAGGATGCATGTCATTACAGGTGTTCAACATATGTGGAACTTTTGTGAGGCTGGACATGGAAAGGGGGAGCATGATGGTGTAGGAGCATGCATGAAAAGAGCACTAGCACGAGAAGAGTTAAAGTATAAAGATAGTGCAAAGTTGATAGATGCAAAATCAATCGTCGAGTGGTGTAATGCTTTGATGGGTCTAGGTAATGAAGGTATGTCTTCAGTTCGTAGATTTTTTGGTTGATGGATGATACTAACATTGCACCATATGAAGATTGTTGTACACTAATAGGATCGAGTGAGGTACACTCTATCCTTAGCTTGAATATAGGTTCATGGAGTATCGATACACAAAAGATGGCATGCTTTTGTTCTTCATGTACAATGCAAGACTAGAATAATTGTGAGTCAGGGGAGTGGGTTGAAAAATGGTTCACAAGTTATCTTAGCCCACTTCACAAGTATCAACCTCCAATGGAATTAGAACTGAAATGGATAGAATCATCGGTCGACTTTGACCACATATCAGATCTAGTTCAATGAGGTGATATATCTACTTTCTTAGTTGTTGAAATTCCATATCGTTAGATCTTACTTTGTACTGTATTCATAATGTTGACAAATTTCAAGAGATTTTTTGCACATATCAATGGAGGGCATGTTTATGCAATTATTGCAGATGAAGACAATGAAGAGGGAATAGACTATTACTTGTGTCGTGTTGAGACCAAAAATAAATTGGAGGCCCCAGTTATAGATGGAGAAAACATTGAATACCCTATAGGCTCAGTTGTGGTTATTAGAACATGGCTTAGAAGGTACCCACATTCAAGTGTTAAACATTGGCTATTTTAGGACTTTGACATGCATCGTAAGATTCTTCATTACTCGAACCTTGTCATGGAATCGAATGTTCATTTGACCAAATATGGGGGTAGACCTTTGAACAAGACATTATGGAAGGTCCGTGAGTCTGACCATGAGGCAATACTTGACACAATAAAGAGTAGAGCAGACCCAGATGGTTCATTCGATTAATTTGTAAGTATATGCACATTGGTTCTTATTAATTTATACCTATATGCACATTAATTTGTTTGATGCCAATGCTATCATCTTATTTTACAGTGACTGGTGTCCCTTTGCAAAAAATGTAGATATATGAGCCATCCAAGAGAGTGTCAACCAGAAAAGCAATGCAACATCTGTAAGTGCCTTCCATCTATTTTTATTTCATTTCCATTTTGGATGCTCTTTCTTTTTCTCTTTTACTTTGCATATTTGTAAGTAAACTACTAATGGTTGATTGATCTTTCGTTGCAGAAAATGCTGATTTAAGAGCCATCAGAGAAAATCTCAACCAAAAAAGCAATGCAACATACTTATTTTGATGATTTTGAAAAATCTCAATTTTTATTTCAAGCCATTATAAGAGAGCATGTGAAGCTTAGCGAGGGAATATCAAGTTACTCATTTGAAGCTAACCTCGTGATGAGTACCTATGATGTAGACATTTAAAGAGAATCTTGAATTTATGAGTGACATTGTAAAAGATCTTAGAGAATGAAGTGCTAGAGGCATTGTATTAAGATTTAATTACATAATGAGATATACTAAAATATTTTAAGGTTGAAGTTCATGTTTCGTGTAGTAGCACCTTGTTCTGTAAATGTCTTGAGTAGGAAAATTTGCAAACTTTGAATTTTGAAATGTAAAAAATGTGAAAAAGGTCATATAAAGGTCATGTAAATAATTTGTACAGATTTTTATGCAACTCATGTGACCAAGCGGACTATTCCAACACATCAAAATAGGTATTTTTATGATAGGCATGGTCCTCTTTTGCATCAAAACATGTGGAATCGCTCCGAGCTATGTTCCACCGGATCGATCCCTTAAGGGTCCAAAGTGCAAAATAGCTGCAAACTTCAGCATGCTATTACTTGGATACCATGAAACTTAGAAACTTGTTGTCAGATCCTACAGCAAGGAATTGGACCCCTCTAGAAAAAAATCTCTCGATTTTGGCTATCTTGGAGTGGTTTTCTTGTGGCAGTGGATTTTCACTTGATGGAAAAGCTGTCAAATTCAAGTTGTGCAAACTTGGAAAGTTGTGCAACTTTTGTTATGTAACTCATGTGACCAAGTGGACTGTTCCAACACGTCAGGATAGGTATGTTTACACTAGCCATGGTCCTCTTTTCCATCAAAACACGTGGAATCACTCTGAGCTATGTTCCACCGGATCGATCCCTTAAGGGTCCAAAGTGCAAAATAGTTGCAAAATTTAGCATGCTATTACTTGGATACCACGACACTTAGAAACTTCTTGTCTAATCCTACAAAAAGGTGTTGGACCCCTCTAGAAAAACCTCTCTCGATTTTTTCTATCTTGGAGTGGTTTTCTTGTGGCAGCGGATTTTCACTTCATGGAAAAGCTGTCAAATTCAAGCTGTGCAAAGTTGCAAAGTGGTGCAACTTTCGCTTTGCAACTCGTGTGACCAAGTGAACTATTCCAACACATCAGAATAAGTATTTTTACACTAGGCATGGTCCTCTTTCACACCGAAACACATGGAATCGCTCCGAGCTATGTTCCACTGGATCAATCCCTTAAGGGTGCAAAATAGCTACAAAATTCAACATGATATTACTTGGATACTGTGACACTTAGAAACTTATTGTCTAATCCTATAGAAAAGCATTGGACCCCTCTAGAAAAACATCTCTCAATTTTGGCTATCTTGGAGTGGTTTTCTTGTGGCAACAGATTTTCACTTGATGGAAAAGCTATCAAATTCAAGCTGTGCAAAGTTGGAAAGTGGTGCAACTTTCACTCTACAACTCGTGTGACCAAGTGGACTATTCCAACATGTCAGAATAGGTATGTTTAAGCTAGGCATGGTCCTCTTTCACACCGAAACACATGCAATCGCTCGAAGCTATGTTCCCCCGGATCGATCCCTTAAGGGTCCAAAGTGCAAAATAGCTGCAAACTTTAGCATGCTATTACTTGGATACCGTGACACTTAGAAACTTCTTTTCTAATCCTACAGAAAAGTGTTGGACCCATCTAGAAAAACCTCTCTCGATTTTGGCTATATTGGAGTGGTTTTCTCGTGGTGGCAGATTTTCACTTGATGGAAAAGCTGTCAAATTCAAGCTATGCAAAGTTGCAAAGTGGTGCAACTTTCACTCTACAACTCATGTGACCAAGTGGACTATTCCAACACATCAGAATAGGAATTTTTACACTAGACATGGTCCTCTTTCACACCGAAACACGTGGAATCACTTTGAGCTATGTTCCACCGGATCGATCACTTAAGGGTCCAAAGTGCAAAATAGCTACAAACTTCAACATGCTATTACTTGGATACCGTGACACTTAGAAACTTCTCGTCTAATCCTATAGAAAGGCGTTGGACCTCTATAAATAAAAATCTCTCGATTTTGTCTATCTTGGAGTTTTTATCTCATGGCAGTGGATTTTCACTTGATGGAAAAGGTGTCAAATTCAAGCTATGCAAAGTTGCAAAGTGGTGCAACTTTTGCTCTGCAACTCATGTGACAAAGTGGACTATTCCAACATGTCTGAATAGGTATTTTTATGGTAGGCATGGTCCTCTTTTGCACCGAAACACGTGGAATCGCTCTGAGCTATGTTCCACCTGATCGATCCCTTAAGGGTCCAAAGTGCAAATTAGCTACAAACTTTAGCATGGTACTACTTGGATACCATGACACTTAAAAACTTCTCATCTAATCCTAGAGAAAGATGTTGGACCCCTCTAGAAAAAACTCTCTCAGTTTTGGCTATATTGGAGTGGTTTTCTCGTGGTGGCAAATTTTCACTTGATGGAAAAGCTATCAAATTCAAGTTGTGCAAAGTTGCAAAGTGGTGCAACTTTCGCTCTGCAACTCGTGTGACCAAGCAGACTATTCCAACACATCCAAATAGGTATGTTTATAGTAGGCATGGTCCTCTTTCACATCGAAAAATGTGGAATCACTCCGAGCTATGTTCCACCGGATCGATCCCTTTAGGGTCCAAAGTGCAAAATAGCTGCAAACTTCAACATGCTATTAATTGGATACCGTGACACTTAGAAAATTCTCATCTAATGCTATAGAAAGGAATTGGAACCCTCTAGAAAAATATCTCTTGATTTTGGCTATCTTGGAGTGGTTTTCTCGTGGCGGCAAATTTTCACTTCATGGAAAAGGTGTCAAATTCAAATTGTGCAAAGTTGCAAAGTGGTGCAACTTTCGCTTTGAAACTCATGTGACCAAGTGGACTATTCCAAAATGTATGAATAGGTATATTTACACTAGGCATGGTCCTTTTTTGCACTGAAACACGTGGAATCGCTCTGAGCTATGTTCCACCGGATTGATCCCTTAAGGGTCCAAAGTGCAAAATGGCTACAAACTTCAGTGTGTTATTACTCAGATGTCGTGATGCTTAGAAACTTCTCATCTGATCCTATAGGATCATGTTGAGCCTATCTACAAAAGCCTCTCTTAGTTTTGGCTATCTTGAAGTGGTTTTCGAGTGGTGGTGGATTTTCACTTGATGGAAAAAGCATCAAATGCAAACAGTGCAAAGTTGCAGAGTGGTGCAACTTTCATTTTGCAACTTGTGTGACCAAGCAAACTATTCCAACACGTCCAAATAGGTATGTTTACACTAGGCATGGTCCACTTTTTCACCGAAACACGTGGAATCACTTCGAGCTATGTTCCACAAGATCGATCCCTTAGGTTGGAGGAGTCTTAAGTTGCAAATAGAGAGACATGTAACCAAATACAGGGAGATGTATGTTTTTGAAGTGTTAATATCTTGAATTCGTTAAAGAGGAGTTTCCATTTCCCATCATGTCATTCTCTGTATCTTTCCTGGTTTATTGTTTTGTAAATTGTGAATGGAGATTAGTTTTGAAGGATTCACTATTGTTTTGAATGTCATGGATGTCTTGTTTTCGGGTTTATTTATGACAGTCCCGAATGGAATTGGAGAAACGGTTTCAGTTGACAGGGAATATATGTAATATAACTACGTGTGAAATTCTTGTATGGTTTTAAATGTATAACGATTTTCAAAGAAACCATTACATTTCTCGACCATTGTGTTTGAGCAATGTGTGACTCGGGCATTGAACAACGAAAAGGTGGTAGATAGAGTTAGAGGCTTAAGAACATGTCTTGATCAGTAGTGATCAGTAGGTTAAGGAGTGAGAAGGGTGGATGAGCCACTGTCTTGTGTTGTTTCCTCCACATTAGAATGGTATCAGAGCTAGAAGGTTCTGAGCGTGTAGAAGGAAATCTACACCAGGCAGTAGTGTGGGTTCTTGGTTGCAAATTGATCCATCCAACCTAGAGGAAGGATGTAGTTGTTCTTGTGTGTGTGAAGATCTCAAGCTGGGGTCTTCATATTGTCTACACAAAGATGAAGCTGGATAGAAGGTGCAATGAGAGCAACCACTAAGAGAAGGGTGGGAAGAATCTTCCAGAATCTTGTGTGGGTAAGATGGCAGTATGGTGGTGGTGTGAAGCAACCACATGCAGAGAGGAGGACAATAGCCAACATAAACTCCATTGATGGGAGTCATGTAACAACAACAGAGGAAGCACCAGAACCATTGATTCAGTGGTGAAGACACAAAGGTGAATGGTTTGTTTGCAAAATTCTCACCACAGCATTTCCATGGGACTTGGAAATCTGTTAAGCCTGGGAGTATGGTGCGGGGACACCTCAACTCTTGAAATTTATGACAAGCTTCATAATTCTGTAATGTTTTAGTCATTTAGAATTTCATGGGACCATGTTAAGAAATGGTTAAGTGTTTAAAATTGCAATGATATATTCATCAAAAGGATTAAATGACAGTTGTAACCGAATGGGAATATCGAGTAGATGAATAGTTTGTCTAACTACCCTAGAATCTCTATAAAGAGACAACATGTAACCAAATATGGGGAGATAGAGGAAATAGAGAGTGCAACTATGGGAAAATAGAAAAGACAGTAAACAAGAGGGAGAAGAAATCAAAGGCCAGAGAGCCATTTAAAGTATGTATGCTTTTGAAGTGTCAATATCTGGAATTCGTTAAAGAGGAGTTTCCATTTCCCGTCGTTTCGTTCTCTCTATCTTTCCTAGTTTATTGTTTTGCAAATTATGAATGCAAATTAGTTTTGAAGGATTCGCTATTGTTTTGAATGTCATGGATGTCTTCTTTTTGGGTTTCTTTATGATAGTCCCAAATGGAATGGGAGAAATGGTTTCAGTTGACAGGGAATATACGTAATATAACCAAGTGTGAAATTCTTGTATGGTTTTAAATGTATAACGGTTTTCAAAGAAACCATTACATCGATTGACCATTGTGTTTGAGCAATGTGTGACTCAGGCTTTGAACATCGAAAAGGTGGTAGATAGAGTTAGAGGCCTAAGAACATGTTTTGATAAGTAGTGATCAGTAGGTTAAGGAGTGAGAAGGGTGGATGAGCCACTGTCTTGTGTTGTTTCCACCGCATCAGAATGGTATCAGAGCCAGGAGGTTTTGATCATGTAGAAGGAAATCTACACTAGGCAGTAGCATGGGTTCTTGGTTGAAAGTTGATCCATCCAAGCTGCAAGAAGGACACAATTGTTCTTGCATGTGTGAAGATCTCAAGCTAGGGTCTTCGTATTGTCTACACCAAGATGAAGCTGGGTAGAAGGTGCAATGAGAGCAACCACTAAGAGAAGGGTGGGAAGCATCTTCCAAAATATTGTGTGGGTAAGATGGCAGTATGATGGTGGTGTGAAGCAACTGCATGTAGAGAGGAGGACAACAACTAGCATAAAATCCATTGATGGGAGTCATGTAACAACAACAGAGGAAGCAATGAAACCATTGATTCAATGGTGAAGACACAGAGGTGAATAGTTTGTTTGCAGAATTCTCACCTCAGAATTTGCATGGGACATGAAGAACTAATGGAGAATGATAATGGCTTCAAACCTTCTATAAAGGAAAAAAAAATTCATTTCAATGATGCAAGAGGTTTTTTGTTTCACTACCAAAATGAGCCTACGAAGAATTGTGAAACTCCTTTTGACCTTGAGGGTGTACTTACTCCATCTCAAGGATCATGCATTGAGGATGACATAGATGAATGTTATGGCTAACCAATTAATAATTATACACGTGAATAAGTCAAACATGTACATGTCAATAAGGGAACTACAAGTACTCATAAACACGTAAGCCTCAAAAATTATTCACACGAATACATAGTATACACGAATTAAAACAAAGTATATGCACGAATACAAGGTATATGCATGAAAACATGTAAGCCACAAAGTATACACTCAAATGCACGTAAGTCACAAAGTATACACATAAGTTGTAAAGTATACACTTGAATATATGTAACTCATATCTATTGAACCATCAACTTAGAATGCAAATATGGACAAGCATCGAAAAATGATATTTGTATTAACCAAATAGCCATGTAGGCATACATAAATATAGGTCTATATAAGTATGAAATATATGTACAAAATAGCCATATAGGCTTACAAGAATGCCATCTAGGCATACAATGTCAAATATGTACAAAATTGCCATGCAGGCATACAATAAAGGACTCTAGAATCAAAAGTCATTGCTCTCCATGCCCAAGAAATAGAATCTTTCCCTTTCCTTTTTGCTCGGATGGAGATAGGTCTATCACTCATTTTTGCTACGCTCATGGAGTGCTCCTACTACTCCTCCTAGGTTTAGTTCATGGTGAATTTTTAACTATTACAATAAAAAGTAAAGACATGAATATATAGAAATTACATTATAAAAAATGATATATTTGACAAAATAATCAGTTACTGCCATCTCACGATCTCTCTCGATGAGGGAAATATCCTCACACCCATGCTTAGGCATGCTTAAGCCCTATATAAACCATACAAATAGACAAAAAATACGTGAATCAATAATGATTTGATTTTTGACTAACTAACATCTATAACAACAAATGTAAATTAAAATTTACTAATTTGTCTCATACCTCTTCTATCAGAGTCATCAAGGATTGTATAGCAGATGTGACACCAATATCCATTTCCCTCGTCACATTCAGAGGTGTATCATCTCGCAACAACTAAAAATAAAATAAAAAATTATTCAACGTAATCAATGATGTGCATGTATAAACTACACAAATCTATTAAGTACTTGATTCATTAGTTAAACTCTTTATTCTATTACCTACATGAAGATTTGAGTAAATCCACCGCCACTAGGAAGGGTTCCATCAAAACCTCCAATATTAGTCTATTCAACATCCAAAATTGCATATTAAATTAACATTCGTAAAACAATGTCATTAATCTGCAATAAACTTATAATTGTTTACTAGTTACATACCCTAGCGATAGGTGTACTGCAAAAATAGGTTGGTGGGGGGCCAGTGTATCCAGTCTCAACACTATGACCTTGCAATTTTATTAAAATCATAAAACATTTTTAGTTAATCTTGCATTTCAAAATCAAAATTTAATAAATTAAATTCAATGAACACATGCACTAACTTTTACCTGACTATCAATGCCATATGCCTCATGCAAAATGTCAGTTGCCCTCTCCATCTCCATAGTTGCAGATGGATCATGTGTACTAGTCTCCTGAGGGTTGGTGGGGTCATGTGAGCAAGTAGCCCCACAAGATTGACACACATGTGTTCGAAGACCACCATTAGAAGACTCCCCTGGATGGCACTGTAGAATAGTGCTAGTATGATGGATGACACTTTGGGTCAAAGTGCTGATTTCCTACAATGTCTCTACATCAGCACTTTCCTTCACGATGGAAGGCATAACAATGTGCTCATGAGGTGGCCTACCGAGAGCTCGTCTACCTTGCCGCGTAGGATCCAGCTGTGCACCAGGTCTATCCTAAGCTGGCCCCACACCTCTCCCTTGGAAATCCATCATATCAAAATAATTTGGGAATTTTTTTAATATGAACTCATTGTATAGTTTCCTAAGGAAACATTGCAGGACCTTGCAATTGTTACACGGTGGGTAATCGAAGACCATGTACCACCTATCATAAAACCATTCCTTCATTTGTTGGTGGTGCCACCAATTGATAGGAAACCTCTTCGCATTGAGGGTAAGATTTTGATTTGTGTGTGGGTTGGTGAATAGTGAGCACAAATCACCTTTTGCTATTTTTAAATCTTTCACATCCTTGTATGATAGTTTATTTGCATAATAGTCCCTAGCCGCCTACCTCCTATCTTCCCATCCAGTTATTTGTTTGCTAATTGAATCTGCATTTGTTAACATATCTTTCAAGGAATTTGCTAGGGTCATTCTTTTTGTGGTTGAACCATTTGGATCACTCAACCTATTGATCAAATCCTCAATTTGTTTTTTGTTGTTCTCAATTTTACTCATTAAATTTTGTTGAGTGCCAGGAGGGGGTTGAGTGATTGGTGGAGGAGGTTGATGTTGTGGTTGATTTTAATCTTGAGGATTTGGTTGGTCCTCCTATTGAGGATTTTGAGGGTTTGCAGGTTGATTTGCATCTCCTAAAAATTCAAACAAATAGATATCAAATTCAACCTAAAACTAACCAATTCAAAACAAAAAGCATAGAATCCTTACCTCTTTCAGTTCGTCGTCATCATGGCACCATCGTTGCAAAGAAATCCAGACTCTTGGTGAATAAATTCTTCTCCTCAAATGCGATCTCGATATTTTGGGGTTTTTGGCCGTGGGTGCACAAAAAAACCAGTCAAAATGAAAATGAGAGATTTGCATTTGCTTTTTGCTTTTAACAGTCGATAACATGAGTGCATTATAATGCGTTTGCGTTATGGCTTTGTAGTTGTAGCCACCGGGACCTTGCCTAGGTTTAACAGAAGACATAAGGTGAGTGTGTTATAACACGCTTGCGTTATAACATGCTCACATAATGGTTTTCAACATTTTTTTTTTAGGGTGTCCACAGAATTGCTACCCATTTCCATGCACCCACCCATGGCCATGCCATTAACAATTATTTAAGGAAACCTAATAGGGTTTTCTTAAGACTAAGAACCAATTGCAATTGAAAAACCCAAGAACCAAGATAACTAAAAGCATTACCTAAACAAGGGAACATAAACGTATAACCATTATTCCTTATGATCTGCACATGGATTCAAGAGATTAGTGCCACCAAAGATAATATCATAATATGAAGTAATTATGCCAATGATACAATGGAGATAGTTCAACTGAGTAATCAACCACCAAGATTCCAAACTAAAACAAATATTGTCATCTAGGATAAATAGAAAAAGAGAAGGTCAACACAAATGTGGTTTGAGAATTTGAATAGAATTATGTCACATAATATTCTGGCATCTGGTCTTCTCTCCCAATGATTATGGGATCTCACCATGTCTTTGAGAGGTATGTTTCCCCAACATGATCCACTAATGGAACCCCTTAGAAAATTATATTCATTCCATTCTAAAATGTTCTCCAAGGTTTGGCTTGGTCCCTTGTTTCTGATTTTAGGTCATTTTTGCATCACTATGATAGGGTTTTATATCCTTGTGACTTCCCAAAATTTGGCCTATAGATCAAAAAACCCTTGGTCATTTTAAAATTGCATTGACCTATTTTCCACATTCTAGGTCACTTAAGTTTTCACTTATGCCATCATACTCATTGTGTTACTGGCCCCTAAGCTTAGGTTTGTCAGTCACCTTAAGTTTTCCTTGGACTTAAATTTCCTTTGATCAAAATGCTTAATTTTAATATATTTGAATCCTTAGCCTTCATTATTAAGGGTCAATATCTCATTTACCTAGGGATGGCCCCTTTTTCTAACTAACTTTTTCTACGTGTGCAGAAATGATGCTTCATTTTGGTCGTCCGATGGTGGGATTTAATCCCAATCACTCCCTATAGTCTTGTGTTGTTTTATTCTTCTTATTTGATTCATATAGTTTGGTAGGCTTCAACCATGTGTCTAGTATATTGGTGGGCCTGATCTCCTCATTGAAGATGACTTGCGCTTTGCAAAGAAGATCATAGGCTGGGAAATTGA
This sequence comes from Sequoiadendron giganteum, assembly GCA_007115665.2. Classification (NCBI taxonomy): domain Eukaryota; kingdom Viridiplantae; phylum Streptophyta; class Pinopsida; order Cupressales; family Cupressaceae; genus Sequoiadendron; species Sequoiadendron giganteum. The sequence goes on along the minus strand of CM021105.1, from coordinate 572,296,213 downwards.
AGACATGGCCATATCTCTATCGTTCCCTGTGCACCCATTTTTTATTTATTTCATATTTTTTTAAGGAAACGGGCTATTGGGTGATGACCACATGGTACTACTTAATAGAGGGACCAATATCTCCACGATGCAATAGATGTTGCTTGAGGAAAATCAATGGTGGATTTCATTACCTGTGTTTTTATCAAAGTTGTTCCTTGTATGCTTGTCCATTTTCAACATCAGGGAAAGATAGTTACATGGGTTAGTAGGGGGAGTAACATATGTCATTAAGTAAGATCTACGAGGTATTGGGAATGGTTATTTTCTTTGAAATAATTAAAATTGACAATGGATGGTTGTTGATGTTGGCAATTCTTGACCACTCCCCGCCATCCCTTGAGTTTTTTCTTGCATACCATATTCTCCTATGGGTACATAGGTAAGTACCATGTAGACTACTCCTAAAAACTTAGATAGCTCATGGTAAATATAGATTCAGTTGGAGATATTAGTTGAGATAGTTCCAAGATAACAACGACACTAATATAGAACTAATCTTGCAACATGCTTGTGAGATTGATAAACAATTTTATGGTCATCAAATTTTTTAGAGGCTGGTACACATGGGAAGGAAAAATTGAAGTAAGGCAGGGTAGGGGTAGATATTCTGAAGATAAATCATGATCATTCCTCATTGTCCTACTATGATGAATTACAAGTGAGTTATTTTCTATGGGAAAGTAGGTAAAGGTGACATGACATGCTTGGTTGAGAAATTAAATATATGGTTAACATGCAATTTAAGAAAATACTCATGTCACTCAAGTTACTTGATTTGGGATGAGTACCAAATGCATGTGTTTAATTTTGTCATCATTAATAATGTATAATATCTAACCATTGATTAGGTTCAAAATATGATCAATGATTAAAATTTAAAACCAAGTTAATTGATTTCCCATGCTCACACACATGATTTCCTAGAAAATTAATGTAGATGCACACCAACTTCTCTAATTAATGAGGCTCACCTACTTAATTTTTCCCACCATCCAATTGTGAAAATCTGAGGTTTGAGAGAGGAAGTGATTTTGAGTTAGTTATTTATGAGTAAGTTGGCAATTCTATTTTGAGAACTTTTAGTAGCAAAGTGGGAGAATGGGAAAGATCAGTGTGAACGTTGACCTAGTCTGCCAATCCAAGAGGGTCAATCCTCTTTAATTTTAGGATTCTCCTACTTAGGGTGAAGAAGGTGGACCAGAGATACCTGTAACCCCAATGAAGAAAACAAAGGCCACCAAATATTTATCATGAGGTGTTCTTAAGTGTGCCTACCACCTTAGGGGCCGAACTATCTCAAAAGAATTACAAAAATTAAAAGATAGGAAAGTTGAGAAGGAAAAAAGGGAAGTTGCCAAAAAGAATAGGTATCACCACGGTTATATGGGATGTCATCATTCTCCCATTGAGGTTTCAGATGATTCTTCTAATAGTGGAAATGAGACTAATTCCAGCTATCATCAATATCTTATGGCTAGAAAGTATTGGGTTGATTCTGAGGATAAGGTGATGATGGCTACTCCTCTAAAGATAAGGCCACCGAGTGGGCACAACTACTCACTAGGTGAAAAGGAAAAGTAACGTCATATTTCTTTCCCTAGTGGGTGCTCAAATTTTTGTCATGTGTGTTGATTTAGTTTCTTTGGTTGGTGTGTTTTGAAGTGGGTCTCCAGTAAATTATGCTTTTTGTACTAATATTGATTCTTTTCGGGGTAGTGTGGATATACATGTTTTGGTGTTGTCATTATGACACTTTCTGATGATTGTTAGGATGGCTCTGATTAATGGTTTCTAGAACTTTGTTTTTGTTTTCACTTGAATTAGAATGATGGTTCCCAAATCAATTCAAGAATATTCTCTTATTTTCTGTTGAAATTCATTTTGAAATGAAAGAGAAATGAAATGTAAAATTTAATACAGCCTAGTACTTGGTGCCCCCTTGTCTTATAAAATGGATTCTAGTGTCGAAATAATAAAAAGAGGAGCTCAAGAATTTGGGAGGTCAATAGGTACTTATTTTCAAAGGAAATAGATGCAAGTAAAATGGGTACTAAGCTTTACAATAATATGATCTAGAAATGAGTCAACCAATATATGTTTTTGATAAGTAATATAGATAACTAAGTAATACAAAATTTCAATACATTTTCTCTCCTATATGTAAATTATACAAGCTATGAATATGATAATCAATGGTTATCTTATTTGTCTCTATTGAGTTCCAATAGATGTGATGTTTCATTATTTCTTATCCATTCAAGGAATGTATTTAAATTCTTGAATTTAGTAGTGGGTTTGATAAATTTTATGTAGGGATGCTAGTAAGAAGTTATTAATGGAAATAACTAGTGAAAATATTGTAATAAATTATTTTCCAGTCTTTGAGTATTTTCTCTAAAATACAAATTTGTTATCTAAAAATATAGGTTTATGGTTTGAATTTGTTTCCAAAAATATGGTACTGGCTTGGTATAGAATTCATACTCCAATTGGGGTAATCGAATTGACTGATGATCACATACTAAAATTAAATTACTTGTTGATTTCTTTTCTAGGTGTGTATGAATGTTAAAAGGATCATATCTTATCTTGTTTAAGCTAATCATTAGCATGGAAGTTTTCCAAAATTTTAGGGTATGGTGCTTTTAAAAATTTATGAAGAATCATCTATTTTCTTTGTGTTTTGATACTTGATTCACACTAGTATCTATGAACACATTTGTTTAGGATCACCCTCCTAGGTTTCACAAAGCCTAAAGTGAATAGTAAGGACCAAAAAAAAATTACTTATGTGTTAGCCAATTGGTGCAACCAGGGTAGGAGGGTCCTCAAAGAGAACAATCCAAACCATGCAGAAAGAGTCACACAACAAAATCAACACTAAATATGGAGGCAAATGCAGATGCAAACATTTGTATTATCAGAAATCTTGATTACTGTGATCCCTTAAATTTCTACCCTTATTTTAAAAATGCAAAACAACTAATCATGCACTAATGGAAGAGCACTAAGGTACACCTCAAGATTAGCCTAAGGAATGATAATGCAAATAAATAAGATGAAATAAAGACAATAAATGATTATACCTTCTTTTTTTGTTCAATCCTTTGATTGGCCCTTGATATTCTATGCTTTGTATGTTCCTTGGATGGAAAATGAGATTAAAGATGCAATATGGGATGCAAGATTATTGAAAGTGTGATAATGGTGGATTCAAGTGCTATGATGAAGGAAAAATGTTCAAATAACAAAGTACTCAAGAGTTTGGTATCAAATGCATGACGTTTTTTTTTTGGATAATATGATGCTTGTAAATTGAAAGAGCAATTTGGTAGCATAAGGGTGCAAATGGATAATTTTTGTCCATGAGAGAAGAGAGGGGAGGGGTATTTATAGAGAAATTTGAATTCTCTAGAGAATTCAATGGTTGAGATTAAACCAACAAGGTCAAGATGGAGGGCTATGGTGATTTGAGGACTCACAAGCCCTCACATCTTGACATGTGGAATGTGAGATGGCCTAGGATGAGATGATTTGTAAGTGAGGTGGAAGGAAGGTACATGATGTGGAGGAAGGACAAGTACCTTGGAAAATGGATGATGCGAACTCTCAGTGATCACATAGGGAGGAGGAGAATCTTGAGTGAATAAAAGTGAATTAAAAATTCACATGATTGGAAGAATCTAGTGGATAAGACAATGTTCCCAAAAAGGTGTGAACTTGCCACATGTGAGTGATGTGACAAGTCAAAGATTCTAGAAGAATTTGGCACATGTGAAGTGACAAGTCAAAGGTTCTAGAATTTATATGGGGAAGAGAAGATTCCTTGGAGGAATAAAAGTAAATTTAAAATTCACATGAGGAAGAGAGGAGCCTTGGATGAATAAAAAGGAATTAAAAATTCCTTGGGGGATGGGGAGAGCTGACCAAGGTACTGATTAGGCTTAACTGATAAGTAATTAGAAGATAATTAGTGGTTTAAGGAATATTAGAGGCCAACTTGCAAAATTTGGAGGATGTGACACATCCTAATCAAGGATTAGGCATGTGCAAATCCCTAATGAAGAGATTAGGAGGTGGGTTAGGATTAAGTGAAAGTGATGTGACATGTGAAGAATTAAATAAATGTCATATTTATTTAATTCACTTGATGAAAGGGGAACTAAAGGGGTAAGGTATTTAATTATTTAACTAGATACCTTAGAGATTAGAGGAAATTTAGAGGTATTAATTAAATAATATTGTTATTACTTAATTAATGCGGATAAGGGCATATTTAGATGAAAAGGGATAAATTTGGACAAATGAAGTGTCCAAATTTAGGTGTCTACATATTTCCCCTCTTTGAGATGGTATTACGAAGTAGCATCATTTCAAAGAATATTAAAACATAGAACCCCAAAGAAGATGGTTAGATTTTAAAATATTACCGAGTCATTCAAAGGAGTGACTTAGGAAGGAATAATAAATGATGAAGATTAGGGATTGAGGATGCCCCCTCGAGAGGACATGTGGGTTCAAGAGAAAACGGGTGTGCTCTCGAAATGGATGAGATGATGAAGGGGGATATGACAAAGATGATTCAAAGTGATGGATAAGGGAGGATGACAAGTGATATGAGATGATGAGAAGCACAAATGGATTTTAGGACAAGAGGTGATGTTGCCAAAATGGGTTGATGATGGATGGAGTGTTATCATTGAGGGAATGATATGTCCCAAGACAACACAAAAGAATAGTGAAGGATAAATCCCATTGAGAGCATTGTTGATGATGGAAGGATACATCCTGATAAAAAGGGTTGTTGATGAGGGAAGGATACATCCCAAAACAACACCAAAGGATAGGGAAGGATACATCCTAATGATGAGGATGTGGATGAGGATTATTTGATCGAGGCTTGTAACAAGGTTGGGGACAACACCAAGGATGTGATTAGATGATTTGTACTAGATTGAATGGGTTAGGATTGGATGGAGATGTGAGAAGGTTAAAAGGAATGATGATGGAGGTAAAGATGCAATGCAATGGAAGATGACATTTTTTATTTTCAGAGCACTGATTTTTTCTATAGCATAAGACACCAAATACCATGGTATGTGGAACCAAGGAAGATTAGTGTATAATGCATACACAAACACAACTAACAAGAAGGCTATCCCAACACCCCAAAGTCGTGATGAATTTGGTCAGGCTAGGTATTGGGATAACCACAAGCACAGAAGGATGTCCCAATGTAATGCAAGACCACAAGGGTCTTGGTGGGTACTACATGGGACAACCAAGAAGACATAAAACAAAAGAAAAATCAAGATATGCCCCTATGTTAACTAGTCAAAACACACCATAATATGAGAGATCATGGCATCATTGACAAGTGATGATAGGTAGCTCAAATGATAAACAAAAGATCAAAAGAATCAAAAGATCACAAGAAAATTCCAAACGTCCTTTGCCATAGGATCAAAAGGGTGGATGGGATTGATGAGATTTGTTAGGAAGGATACATCCTATTGAGACTAAATATGGAGGATAGATTGGTTGATCGACAAGACTTAGGCTATTCGAAACTGATTGGATCTTATGAGACTAAAGACCTTTGTTTTGAAAGCACCAACTAGGATAAGGACATACTTGAAAACATGACAAGATGATAAGACATAAGGCGAAAAGATGAAAATATGATGAGGCAAAAAATAGACACACCCTAAAGACCTAGGGGCTTGGGGGTTGATGAAAGATCAGCCTTGCCTACGTGAAATCATAGAGCCCTCGTAGTTCAAGAAAAGACCATGGTAAAAGAAGAAAGAGGACGATGAAGATATAGGATGGAGAACAATGATCAGACGGATAAATGCCTAGGGGGTGGATCAAATGATCGACCTTGCCTACGTGAAATCATAGGGGAAACATAGTTTGACACAAGGCCAAAGACATATGATGAAAGATGATAAGATAGATAAAAGATAAAACCCTAAGGGTGGACCAAATGATCGACCTTGCCTATGTGAAAGCGCAGGAGAAACATAGTTTGACAAGAGACCGATGACAGGAAATGGATAAGGGATGCTGAGATGACCAAGATAAATGGATAAAAGGATGGAGCAGATATGATGAGCCAGGATAGGCCATGTGGATGGGATGGTCAATATGTTGGATGTGGGTTAGGTCAAGCTCAGGGATGGGATAGTGATCTAGATTATCAAAAGATGAATTGGGAGAATGAGAGGATATATAGATGAATGATGAAGAGTAATATGATAGGAGGAAGATGTAGGAAATAGATAGGAGTGATGATAGTGAGGTAGCCTATAGATAGATACAAATGACAAGGGATTATGAGATGGAAGGAAAATGGATGGATTGATAAATATGGGGAGATAGAAAGATATTAGGATAGGTGGATAGAGGGAGAAAGATGTGGAAGGATGGAAGAGATTGCAGGATGGATGGATATATGGATAAGGAAATAGAAAGATGTTAGGATGGGTGTACAAAGGGATAAGGATTTTGAAATATGGATAGGAAGATAAGGATAGGGAGATGGATAGGAAGGTAAGGATAGGGAGATGGATTGGATGTTTAGATAGATGAATGGGGAGATAAGGATGAAAGGACGAAAAAGGACTAGTGGATGAGAGGATGGAAGATAAGGATTTGTTAGATGGAAGGGAGTACTAGATGGATGGATGGATGAGATCTCCAAGGACTATATCGAAAATAAGGAGATGCCCCCACTCTAAATGTTTCATGCGTGACAGGGTAAGAGGTATAGCAGGATGGGTGGATAAAGGAGTGACATGGACATGGATAGGAGATGTAGAAAAGGAAGGGAGATGGATGAGGGATTTAGATGGATGTAGATAATATGTATGAATCAAAAAAGGAGGTGGGGAGGATAAGGAAAATGATAGTGGATGAGGGGAAAATATGCCAAGAGATGTCCAAAGAATGTATATATATGTGCCCCTGTGTTTATCAAGATCACAAGGAAGATGGGGAGCCTGGGATATGAATGGGAGATGATGGGTAAGATGTGGAAGATAGGTAGATTAGGAGATGGAGGAAAGGAATGCGTAGGTAAAAGTTGCCCCCAATTATGGAAGGAGATCAGATGGGGGATTTATGCATGATGCCTATTTTCTAGGTTTTCCTCATGGTACTTATCCAAGGTGCTTGTTTGCCAAGTTTTCACCATTGGACAAGTGATTTTCTCTTTACTATTTTGTTTTTTCTCTTTTGTTTTTTTTTTTTTTGTTCTTTTTTGGATTTTTCAGATAGAAATATAGATGGAGATGGAGGGGTATAAGGATGAAGGTATAAATTGATGTAGAAGACATATGATAAAGGGGATGGAGGAAGGACTCAAGCAAAAAGTTCCAAATGAGGTAATAAGAGCCCATGTGTAAAGTGACCATTGGATGTTCGTACAACCTTATTAGAATGGATGGATTATGCAAGAGGATGGATTAAAGGGATTTGATGGGGGAGATAGGTGGGATAATGGAAGGTGTATGGATGGAATGATGGAGTGGATGTGTGATGGGGGAAGGTGTTCAGGACCAACATTGGCACATGTGTTGGATGTGAAATAATAGGAGGGTTGATGGATGGAGAATGTGGCAATAATGGAGGCATTGGGATATTGAATTTTGGGAAATAAGGACCCAAAACAGATTTAGGAGATGTCATCATGGATTTTTCATGTGAAGGTATCACCTCTTTTTGCTTTGGGACCCACATGGTTTTGATTTTTGCATTGCTGGGCCTTTGTGGCCTATGTGTTTGATTTAGATTTTGGATTTGATTTTTCTTTTCTGCAACATGTCTTTTGAAGGGGACATGAGGAGCTTTAGATTCATGTGGATGTTTGGATTTATGAATTTTTTCTTTGGCATTAAAAGTGATTTTAGTAGCAATGGGATGGGTATCAAGAGATGGATGATATAGAGAAGATGTGGATGGAGTGATAGAAGTGGGCTTTTGAAGATAATGTTTAGACAAAGGATGCAATATATCATGCATGGAGGGGTGTCATTGTTGATCCTAATTAGGGTTTATGAATTTAGGAGTTATTATGGTGGATGGAGGCACATAAGGACCCAAAATAGATGTAGTAGATGGAGGCACATAAGGACCCAAAATGGACTTAGAGGATGAAGAGGAAGATGGATGGTTGTTTTGCGGTAATATGATGGAGGAGGAGGGATGGCGACAAAGGATTTGGTAGAATGATGAGAAGTGCCTCTTTTTCCTTTGGAAGAGGATCATTTAGGATGTAGGGAGGTTGTACCAACACTTCTGGAGTGTGAGTCTTGGGAGATATATCCAAGATTGTGTGTAGCTAGATGTTCCTTGACTTGGATGGGTTCTAAAATACCTTGCTCATGAAGGCCTAAACCATTTCCTTGATATTTCATGTTCTTGAGCATGTGATCTATGGTAGGATGCTTATTCTTTTGGAGGCATGATGTGAGTCCATTAGTAGGTGGAGGAGGAAAGGTGGTGCATGGACTTTGTTTTTCTCCTACAAGAAGACCACCATGGAAGAGAGTAATGTTACCAAGGTGATATAACAGTGGCGTTGGGATGGCATAGCTAAGCGGTGATGGAGATTGTGAAATGGAGATGAGGGGATACCACATCTTGATTTGGAGGAGGAAGTGATAAGGGATCTGAAGATGGATTAGGTGGTATGAAGGGATCCAGATTTGTGGCAGTGGGTAATAAGGGTTCATGAGATGGAGCGATTGGATCTTGAGTGAAAAGGGGATCATGGGATGGAGCTGATGAGCTAGGGTAATCTTGAGATGGGGTGGATGGGATGATAGGATCAGGATTTGGCTAAGGAAAGGAATCCTGAGATGGGATGGATGGAGGGCTATGATCTTGAAATAGAGTAGACAGGATGGTAGGATCTTGAACTAGGGGAGGGGATATGTCTACAGGCTTTGGATTGAGCTCTTGGCATGGACCAGCTTGTGTGGGAGGCATGACACAGGAGGAGTGTTGGAGGGACTCCTCAAGTGTTGGAGATGGAAGGATGGATGATTCATGGTCATGGGAGTGAAGTTCAGTAATATGAGGACTAGGAGGAGTGGATTGGATGTCTCCAAGGGATTAGGCAGATCTAGTTGTAGAAGAGGGGGTTTTAATGGATTCGATGGGTGTGACGGGTTCAACCATTTGGATGGTGTTAGGAATGGTAAGGGGAGTGATAGGTGTCTGATAGAGGAGGGCCTCATCACTAGTGATTATACATGATAGAGTGAGAGAGCATGGTGTATCTTCTGTCATGAGTCCTTGGGCGACATTTGGAAGGGATGTAGGACTAGGATTAGGGATTGGTGGATTAGGATTAGATGTGGGGATGGGATTGGATGGAGGATTAAGATTAGGTATTGGAGGATTAGATGAGTGTATGGGTGGATTAGGAATAGATGTAGAACAAAGAGGTGATGGAGGATTAGGATTATATGAGTGGATGTGATTGGATGGAGGATTAGGAGGAGATGGAGGATTAGGTGAGTGGACAGGAATGGATGAAGGACTAGGAGGATATGGAGGATTGTGATTAGATGATTGAATGGGATTTGATGGAGGATTAGGGATTGGAGGATTAGATGAGTGGATGGGAATGGATGGAGGATTATGATTAAATGAGTGGATGGGATTGGATGGAGGACTAGGAGTGGAAGGAATGGATGGGACTTGTGTGTTGTCACTAGGAGTGGTTAGAGGACTAGGTGGGTTATGGTTAGATGGAGGATTAAGATATAATGTGGTGAAGGGGGTAACTATGTAAGAGGATGTGGATGATGAATAATGATAAGAGGATGTAGATGTTGGATTAGTTTGAGATGGTGGGTAATAGTAGGAAGATGTGGATGAGGGATTAGGATTGGAAGATTGGCATGATGGAGAAACGTAGGAAAAATTAGGATGAGAAGATTGGAGTGATGGATAATAGTAGGAGGATGTGAACGATAGGTTAGGATGAGAAGACTCAGATGATGGATTAGGATGGTGAGATGTCGGTGGCAGATTCTCGTAGGAGGACATGGATGGAGGATTAGGATAGCAATATGTGGAGGTCAGATTAAGGTAGGGATATTGGGATGGTGGATTGTGATAGGAACGTGTGGATGTTGGATTAGGATGGGAAGATTGAGATGGTGGATTAGGATAGGAGGATGTGGATATGGGATTAGGATAGGGGGGTGTGAAGGTTGGATTATGATGGGAAGATTGGGATGGTGGACTCGCATAAAAGGATGTGGGTGGATTTATGTAAGAGGACATAGATGGAGGGTTAGGATACAAATATGCGAATGTTGGAATTTTCAAATAGGGATATTGTGATGGTTGATGATGATAAGGATGGGAGTATGGAGATGGTGGATTTCTATAGGGGGTTGTGGATGTTAGAGGTGGAGAGGGAGGACATGATGAATATGTCAATGGTGAGGATGTTTGATATCCCTTGTCAAGGGTAGAATAAGGACTGTTAGTAGATATCGATGAAGGCATGGTGGGATAGTTTAGAGGAGTAGTTGGATTTTGGGAGGTGATTGGAGAGAGCTTCCTAGAAATGATAGCATCAACAGGATCTATATAACACTCTTTGTGATCAACAAGAATTTCATTATCGTCATCGACATAATTAGGATTTCCCTTGACTACTATTATTGGTCGTGCGAGAGGGGGATAAGGATTCATGATGGATACAAAAAAGATATGGATTGAGAAGATGGAGGGGACTAGATGATGGAATGATAAATAGGATGGATTGGAGGAAGATGCAGGTGGACTGAAGCTCAAGTTGGGATATTGGATTAAAGCTCAGATTTAGATGATAGGATGTGGGAATGACACTTGAAATGGGTAGAGAGATACTCAAAATGGATGAATTGATATCTGAAGTAGGCGAAAGACAACCTGAAAGGGAAAATAGGTTGCTGGAATAGGTGAACGGTTTCCCAGAATGGGTTAACAACTGGTCAGAAAGAGGGAATGATTGCTCGGAACGAGAAAATGGATGGTCAGGATGAGTAAATGGGTCCCTCGAACAAGGGAACAACATTCGAAATTGGAAAATCGGTTGCCGAAATGGGTGAACAACTTCATGGAATGGGTGAACAACTGGTCAGAAAGAGGGAATGATTGATCAGAACGAGTAAATTGATACTCAGAATGGATGGACGGATGGTTGGCTTGGGTAAATGGGTACTCCAAAAAAGGGAACAACACATGGAATGGGAAAACAAGTTGCTGGAATGGGTGAATGAATTCCTGGAATGGGTGGACAACTAGTTGTAGAGAGGGAATGATTGTTTGGAATGACAAAATGGATACTTAGAATAGATGGATGGATGGTTGGGATGAGTAAACAGGTACTCTAGAAAAGGGAACAACTCTTAGAATGGGAAAATAGGTTTTCAAAATGGGTGAATGACTTCCTAGAATAGGTGGACAGTTGGTTGGAGAGGGGATGATTACTTAGGATGAGCAAATGGATACTCAGAATAGACAAATGGATGGTTGGCTTGGGTACTCCAGACAAGGGAACAACACCCGAAATGGGAAAATAGGTTTCCAGTATGGGTGAACGGTTTCCCAAAATGGGTGAACAACTTCTCAAAGTAGGATCGTGTTAAACCTTAGATTTGGGTTGGATGAAAGCTCAGACTAGGATTAGATTAAAGCTTAGATTAGGATGACAGGATTAAAGCTCAGATTTGCATGGATTAAGGCTCAGATTGGATCAAAGGATATGATAGGATTGATTTGAAACCAAGTTTAGGGGTTTTAACTAGAGGACTCAAGGTGTTGACAATCAAATTTTTTTGCCAGATTTGGCAGTTTTCAAAATTTGCCAAATTTTGCCATTTTAGGAAACTTCATAAGTGTACCCTGAAGAGTCTAGTTTTTTACCAAAAAATACCCAATACTAAGATAGGATGAATTGCCAACTAACATCCCAAATCTGAGACATGTATTCTGAGTTATTAACGAAAATGATATTTCAGAAATTGGAAAAAAAACACTAAATTGTGATTTTGAGGGTCAAGATGAAACTTTGAGGCCTCAAAAATGTGTTGAAATGGGGTCCAACCGACTCAATGTTAATTGGGAATCCACATGCGACCTCATGACGCAACCACCCATAAATTTTCAGCGAAAACCCATATCTGAGTCAAAAGTTATGCCCTCTAGAAGTTTCTACATAAAAATCAAAACCCTTAAAATGAAGTCTAGATGATTGGGATGGATGATTTGATGATGGATATGGACTCAAATTCAGATGATGGGATGAAATATTTGATTAGAATTGGATTGAAGAATATGATGGGATTGTTTCCACAAGTCAGATTTGAAAGTTGGATCTATTTATTGTTTGTTTGCCAAATTTTTGCTACAGAGGGGTGAACTTGCCCTTCCGGGGCAGATTTTCCCACACAGAGGGGTAGATTTTCCCTTCTATTATAGAGGGGCAGATTTTCCCTTCTGCAGGGCATAGAGGGGCAGATTTACCCCTTCTAGAGGGCAGGTCCGCCCCACTGGAGCGCAAGTCCGCCGCACTGGAGGGTAGGTCCGCCCCACTGCAGGGCAAGTCCACCCTTGTGGAGGGAAGGTCAGCCCCACTGGAGGGTAGGTCTGCCCCACTATAGGGCAAGTTTGCCCCACTAGAGGGCAGGTCCACTGCATTGCAGGGCAGGTTCTTCCCACTGCTTTTTGGACTCTCCGAGTAGGTAAACGGGTTGTTAGAATGAAGAGATGGGTGATTGGAATGGGGTGTTAGATAATTGGATTGGGCAAATAGATGACTGGAGTGGATGAACAAGCACTTGAAACTAGTAAATTATTGATTGTAAGGGATAAACGACTCTTAGGTTGTGGAGATCAAAGCTCGAAATGAGTAAACAATTGATCAAAATGGATGAATAAATCTTGAAATGAGGAGATGAATGTTTGGAATGGATAAAAGATTACTCAGAATGAGTAAACGGAGAATTGAGGGGGATGAAAGACTACTCAAAATAGATAAATGAATCTAAGGTTGTGGAGATGAAAGCTTGAAATGAGTAAATGATTGATCATAATGGATGAACAAATGTTGGGATGGGGAGCTAGACTCTCAGAATGTATGACAGTTTACTCATAATGGGGAAATGATGGTTCGAAATAGACAACGAAATGTATGTAATTTTTCCTTTTTGGTGAAAAATAGGGAGAAACAGATGTTTGGATTAAGTAAATAGGTGCTCAAAACAAGGGGATGATTTCCTTGACTGAGGGGATAATCACTCAATATGATAAGACATTCAAAATAGGGGGATGATTGCTTAGAACGTGAAAACAAGCAAACGGGTGCTTGGAATGTTAAATGGAGGCTTGGAATGGTTAAACAAATGCTTGGAGTAGATAAAAGGTCGAACGAGGCTTGTAATGATTAAAACGAAGGTTCAAAATGCTCAAATTGAGGCTTGGAATAGATAAACGGTTGAACGGAGGCCTGGAATGTTCAAACAGAGCAAAAATATATGTTCAAGGGGGCGTGTCTGCCCCTCTACAATCAACAAGAGGGAAAATTCACCCCACTGTAATAAAATACATGGTGTATCTACCTTTTTGTGGAAAATAGGGACTTGGCTTGGATGAGAATGACTATGGCAAAGACTTTGAAATGACCATAATGAGGTTGACTTATCAAAAATTTAACTATTTCTCACAAAAAAACACTTTAGACAAGCACAATTTTATGATTAGTGTTAAGCGTATGGACAAAAGGTCTTAATCTAGGATATACAAGGCTTCTAGGGGGTCCTTGATATACTCTCGATAAGTGAGGCCTAGACCATGAACATCAACCTATCACAAGCATGAGTCAGGAAACCCAGCGAGATACTGAAGGGTTTAGACCAACTCTTCATGTCTATCTAGGTATCACCCTAGCTTCGACGCTCCACCACAAATGACGTGACTAGATTGGGGTATAGATTTGGTTGTCCCCCCTATCTATACCCCATTAGTACATGTGGTTGGGATTGTCCCTTGGGGTGATGAAATCCCCAAGAAGGTCCCTCTAAAAAGAAGGCACTAATCACTTCCAACTACTCCCTAGGATCACACAAAGTGCAAAGGTAAAGTCAAACAAAACTAAAGCCCCCTTGGGTGACATAAAATAGACACACCAAACAATGGATTTTACTTCCCCCTAATTAAGCTATGTGCTTAGATGAAAACAACAAGGAAAAGTTTTAAAATTTGAACAAACAGATGGCCTTGCAAGTAAATGTTAGTTGTTTTATCCTCCATTCTTTGTCAATTATGAAAGTATGTTGCAAAATATTAGCACAAAATCTAACTATACCCACATACAAACAATGTTAGGGGGTTAGAACTTCAAAACAACAAAAAACTAAGGCAAACATGAAGCTAAAATGCCTATTTTTACCTTCCAAAACATGTTGTTTAGGGAAAATCCACCCCTCTGCAGTAATTTTCTTAGAAAATAGTGAACCAGTAGGGCAAATCCACCCCTCTACAATAGAAAGGTTAGAAAATAGTGGACCAGTAGCGAAAATATACCCCTCTGCAGCAAAAATGTTAGAAAATAGTGAACTAGTAGGGAAAATCCACCCCTCTATAGCAGAGATGTTAGAAAATAATGAACCGGTAGGGAAATTCCACCCCTCGATAGCATAAAGGTTAGAAAACAATGAACAAGTAGGGAAAATCCACCCCTCTGTAGCAAAAATCAACAAACAGTGGGAACAAGAGGAAAAATCCACCCCTCTACAGCAGAAAGGTTAGAAAATAGTGAACTAGTAGGGAAAATCCACCCCTTTGTAGCATAAATCAAGAAATAGTGAGAACAGGAAGGAAAATTTGCCCCTCTACAACAAAAATTAGGAAACTGTGGGAACAGGAGGGAAAATCTGCCCCTTTGTAGCAGACTGCAAGGCAAGTCCACCCCTCTACAGCACATTGGAGGGGCAAATCTGCCCCTCTAAGACTTGGAACTATAAACCACTCAACAACAACAAATTTAAAATAAAGGGACCCATTTGTGACTCCCACCGGTCATGCCAGAAATGTGATCGCTTAAATGTCTACCCTTATTCTAAAAATGCAAAACAATTAATCATGCACTAATGGAAGAACACTAAGGTACACCTCAAGATTAGCCTAAGGAATGATAATGCAAAGAAATAAGATGAAATAAAGACAATAAATGATTATACCTTCTTTTGCTATTGAATCCCTTGATTGGCCCTTGATATTGTATGCTTTGTATGCTCCTTGGATGACAAATGAGATTAAAGATGCAAGATGGGATGCAAGATGATTGAAAATATGATAATGGTGGATTCAAGTGCTATGATGAAGGGAAAATGTTCAAATAACAAAGTAGCAAGAGTTTGGTATCAAATGCATGAGGTTTTGTTTTTGGCTAATATGATGCTTGCAAATTGAGTTAGCAATTTGGTAGCATAAGGGTGCAACTAACTAAGTGTTTTCCATGAGAGAAGAGAGGGGAGGTATTTATAGAGCAATATGAATTCTCTAGAGAATTCAATGGTTGAAATTTAACCAACAAGGTCAAGATGGAGGGCTATGGTGATTTGAGGACTCACAAGCCCTCACATCTTGACATGTGGAATGTGATATGGCCTAGGATGAGATGATGTGGAAGTGAGGTGGAAGGAAGGTACATAATGTGGATGAAGGACAAGTACCTTGGAAAATAGATTATGTGACCTCTCAATGATCACATAGGGAAGATGATAATCTTGAGTGAATAAAAGTGAATTAAAAATTCACATAATTGGTAGAATCTATTGGATAAGACAAGGTTCCCAAAAAGGTGTGAACTTGCCACATGTGAGTGATGTGACAAGTCAAAGATTCTAGAAGAATTTGGCATATGTGAAATGACAAGTCAAAAGATCTAGAATTTTCATGGGGAAGAGAAGATTCCTTGGAGGAATAAAAGTGAATTAAAAATTCCCATGGGGAAGAGAGGAGTCTTGGATGAATAAAAAAGAATTAAAAATTCAATGGGGGATGGGGAGAGTTGACCAAGGTACTAATTAGGCTTAACTGATCAATAATTAGAAGATAATTAGTGGTTTAAGGAGGATTAGAGGCCAACTTGCAAAATTTGGAGGATGTGACACATCCTAATCAAGGATTAGGCATGTGGACATCCCTAATGAAGAGATTAGGAGGTGGACCTTAGGATTAAGTGAAAGTGATGTGACAGGTGAAGAATTAAATAAATGTGATATTTATTTAATTCATTTGATGAAAGGGGAATTAAAGGGGTAAGGTATTTAATTATTTAACTAGATACCTTAGAGATTAGAGGAATTTTAGAGGTATTAATTAAATAATAGTGTTATTACTTAATTAATATGGATAAGGGGATATTTAGATGAAAAAGGGGTAAATTTGGACAAATGAAGTGTCCAAATTTAGGTGTCTACACTTTGAAATAGTCTTCCACATCCGGTCTTGCCAATTCAGCATACAGGCTTGATTACAACATGCTCAAAATATAGTGCTCATACATTCGAGCAAAAATCTTATAGATCAAAATCTATATAAATCTTTTTCTATCTTCCTAATTCTATATCTCCCATATAATGGCTCAATACTAGCTTTATTTTACATCTATGGGTTGAGAAACATCTGTGTTAGCCAAAGATCGCCACAATCTCTAAGAAGAAAAGTGTAACGTGTGCAATAATAGGTCAGCCTCAAATCTGAAATTCATCCATGATAGATGCATAAGATGAAGTGTGGACCTAAGTGTAAGGTCAGGGACACTTCATAGATCAGATCTAAACATACTATGAGGATCCACAAGTCATGGGAAAGGTCTATGATCAATCCAGCTAGATGTTAGGCTTTGAAGTTATTCTGAGGCCAGTCCCAAAAAATGTTACATACTCCAGAAGTGGTAACTTGCTAGAAAAAGATCCAAATGAACTAAAAACTTAGAATACAACAATTGAACATGTCCACAATTGAATCCTAGGTACACAAGATATGGCGAGCAAACATGAAGAAATACCTGATCTAACAACTTGGACCAGAACAAGAAAAAAACAAGAAAAAAACTAAATGAAGATGTTTTTGGTTCATGCAAGATTGCCAAGAACCAAGGATGCTCTCACATTAGATATCCGAGGTTAATGAAAAGTGATCCTCTCACTTTATAGGGATGAAAGGAAAACCAATATGGTCTACCTCAACCTAAAAAATCCAAGAAGAATCCTCCATCCTCCACTGGTCTACCCTTCCATTTTACAAAATATTCCTTCATGTACTAATGTAAAGGTTCAATGTTCAATATAGGCAATATACCCATGTCATCTGATAATTCCACTTTATAAGCGTTTCCTGAATCGAACTTCTTTAAAATCCTACAGGGTCCAAACTTCCTCATCTTCAATTTACTGTATGTTCCAACTAGAAATATTTCTTTCCTCAAGTACACCATCACTTCATCTCCAACTCTGAACTCCTTATGTCTCCTCTTTTCATCTTCTTTTTCCTTATACTTTTGGTTCATGTTTTCCAAATGTTGTTTCACTTGAGTATGCATTGTCTTTATATGTTCTACAAATTCTACTACTTTTAGACTCCTTTTATCTTCCCTACTAATGTCTCTCAACTCTGATATACCTCTAGGATGAAATCTTGTAACAATCTCAAAATTTATCCTTCCAGTACTCTTGGTCACTAAATTATTGTAGGAAAAATCGTCTTGTGCTAGGACTAGATCCCAACTTCCGGTCTTCTCTTCAACCAAACATCTCAACAAATTTCCAAAAAAAAAATTCACTACCTCTGTTTGTCCATCTATTTGTGGATGAAAAGTAGAATTGAACTTCAAATCTATCTTCAACTTCTTCGAAAGTGTCCTCCAAAAATAACCAAAAAACTTCATATCTCTATTTGAAGCAATACTCCTAGGTAATCCATGCAATCTGACCACTTCTCTAAAAAAAATATGCTACATGTACTACATCAGTTGTCTTCTTACAAGGTATGAAATGTGCCATTTTAGAAAATCTGTCCATTACCACAAATACTCAATCATTACCTCTTTGTGTCTTAGGAAAACCAAGTATGAAATCCATGCTCATATCCTCCCAAGGCCTTTCTGGTACTTTCAAAGGTTTATACAATCCAACATTCTGACTACTCCCTTTTGCAGCTTGACAAACTCTGCAACTCTGCACAAATTTCCTGACATCCTTATGAATCTATGGCCAAAATTATTTCTCACTCACCAATGCTACTATCTTTTCAATTCCAAAATTTCCTACCAAACCTCCATTGTGTTTCTCTTTTACCAAGTTATGCCTCATTGAACTTTTGAGTATACACAACTAGTTTCCCCTAAACAACATGTCCTATGAAATGAAATAATCCAACCATTGACTTCTATCCTCAAAAAATGGTTCTTTACATGCTCTCCAAGGTTCTGCAAAATTCGGGTCTTCCTTATACAAGTTCTTCAATTAATCAACACCTAATACCTCCACTCTCATCTATGCCAATAAATTCCTTCTTCTACTCAAAGCATCAACAACTCCATTTCACTTTCCACTCCTATGCTTGAATACAAAAGTATAACTCTACAAACTCTACCCATCTCATTTTTTCTCTAATTCAACTTACATTGACTGTTCAAATACTATAATGGTTGATGATCCATATACAACACAAATTCCCTAGATAACAAGTAATGTCTCCACTTCAAGGCTTGAATTATGGCATAGAACTCCTGATCATACACTGAATATCTTCTCCTTGCATCATTCAACTTCTCACTGAAATAGGCTATAGGTATTCCTTCTTGACTTAACACTACTCCAATTGCGTTTCCACTTGCATCATAGTCCACTTGAAATACCTTATCAAAATCTAGTAAAGCCAATAGAGGTTGCTCTAACACCTTTTGTTTCAACAACTCAAAAGTTTTTTCTACTCCAGATTTCCATCTAAAATCCTTCTTATATCTTCTCATTGTTTTTGGCATAGGGCTACAAATAGAACTAAAACTCCTAATGAACTTTCGTTGAAACTAGCCAATCCATGAAATGATCTTACCTCTCCAATGCTTTCAAGTGTAGGCCATTCAATAATAGATCTCACTTTCTCAGGATCCATCTTCAATCCATCTACTTATATCACAAATACCAAATATACCAATTCTTCCTTCATGAAACTACACTTCTTTATGTTTATCAACAATTGTTCTTCTTTCAACCTCTACAAAACTTGTCTTATGTGCAAAAAATGTTCTTCCCTTATCTTACTGAAAATCAAAATTTTATCCAAATATACAATCACAAACTTACGAATAATTTCTTCATTACCTCATTCATCAACCTCATGAAAGTACTCGATGCATTTTTCAGTCCAAAAGGCATCACCAACCACTCATACAATCCTTCATTTGTCTTGAATGTTGTTTTCCACTCATCTCCTTCTCTGATTCTGATCTGATGATATCCACTCTTCAATTATATCTTTGTGAAGTACTTAGCTCTATTCAAACAATCCATAATCTCATCCATCCAGGGCAAAGGAAATCTATACTTTATTGTGATCATGTTTATGGCTCTAGAGTCTTTACACATCCTCCATTCTCCATTATTTTTAGGTGCAAGCACAACAGGTAATGCACAAGGACTTAAGCTTTCTCTGATCAAACCTTTACTCAACAACTCTTGAACTTTTCTGTTCAATTCTTCAATCTCTGCCAGTGTCATTTGGTGTGCTACTATATTAGGAAAACTAGCTCCAGGAATCAGATCCATGCAATGACTAATACTCCTTATAGGTGGTAATCCATCAGGTACATTATCTGAAATGATAGCCTCATATTTTGTGAGAAACTCTTTTATCTCCTCAGGTTGTCCCTCTACATGCTTCAAGTCTTCAACTTTCTTAGGAACCAATGCATAACACATGTTCTCATGTCTCAGTCCATCTAGAAATATCCTTCCATCAACCAAACCGATTCTAGCACTCATACAAATCTCAGCCTTAGGAACTGTTACCAATTTTTTGCTACATCTCAAATGGTGGAGCTGATTTAAATACTGTTATATTTTAAAGTGAAAATGCAGTTATTTTTGAATATGCTTGAGTGTTGTTTTGCACCTCATTTTATTTCATCAAGTGACAGTTGTGCGGTGTTTTGAGAAACTAAGATTCGAGGTATCATTCATGTTTTTGCATAAATCAAATGGAATACACAACTGAGTATACAAATGAAAAAGAAAAATGATTTCATTTATTTCATGAAGTGGTGCATTTTTTACATAAGTCTTTTGATTGCGAGAATACAAATGTTGGTACAATCTTCCATTTTAATGCTTTTCTTTTAGAATGGAAATGAAAGAAAAAAAGGAAACATCCACACAAGCCATGGTTTTAGTCATTTCCATTTATAATAGGAAAGGAAGTATACAATAGAAAATAAAAGGCAGATAACATTAGACATATCCTTCATTTCCTGAGTTGGTCTTTAGTTGGTTTCTCGAAGTTGGCTCCTTTCTATTTCTGCTCTCGAATGCTTCCACTCCCGAATGTACCTGCAAGAGTTTGAGAAGGGTGTCAATTAAGAGCTCGGGATATGAATAATACTACATGCCATACTAATAGAGATATATTTCAATCCTTACAGTGTAAAGAAATAACTAATGGAAAGAGCAAAAGCATGAACTGAAAAAGAGAGAAAACATCATCATTCTTTGTTTTTTGTGCTAACAATGTTTGTTTCCTTGTGCAGGTATAGGGAAAACCTTGTAGCTATTTATCTTTTGAAGACTAAGCATGTGGGGAAAAATGGGATCCCACAAGGGTAGAGCCCAACATGCTACCCTTATATGTTACAAGAGGGTTGAGAGAGGAAGATGCAATCATCACACTTTGAGCTTTACAACTGAACAAGTAATAAAACTACCATGCATTTATAACAATCAGATCAACATATGGAAGTGAAAATTGAAAATGAATGATAGTTGGACAACTTGTTTTAGCTAAAATTATCAATTTATCATGATTTTTTGAAGGGTTTGGTTCTATTGTCATAATACTGCTTTGTTGTCTTTTAAGACTGTTCACTTTATAGTGTTGTTTCATATTTTCTAATTTGGAACAACAGTGTTCTATCTCTTAACAATGATAGTGAATAGGCATACAAATGCCTCATCAATTGAATACTGGTCGATAAAGTAAGCAAGTGCATGGTTCATAAGGTAAATGAAGTATTAAAATTCATGAAGAGTGCCAGATGGAAGAATGCAATAGGAATTTGAAGTGTTTTGTTGCTTATCATTCAGGTTATTATTTTTCCTCCATCAGAATCAATGGAGATGTCTTATACCAGAGGGCAGTTTGTGTTTGAGCATCTTTTTACACAGTGCAAAGTTATGAAGGTTATGCCTTGATAGGTAAGGAAATGAACTAGAAAGTAAATGGAGCAAGTTCACATAGTTACTATTTCAGAGAATGAAAGGAAGTAGTCAGAACCGAAATGGAATGTGCATAGGAAGTCACAAATTACCCATATGTCTTTATCTTAGAAATGTGGTCTCTTTAAAGCAGTGGTACCTATTTTGGGTTTTGACAAAATACAGAAAATGGGAGGGTCGATTTTGTTTCAAGTTTATAAAAACCCATATAAAAAATTTTACTCATTTTCTTCATATAAAGAGATACCCACATGGGGTTTCATAAGGAATGCAGATTTGCCATGTTTTTTCAAAATACCCATATGGGGGTTTTGAAAATAAAATATAGACAATTAATTTTCCAGTTTACCATGTGAGGGTTTTAAAAAATAAAATGAAAATGGTGTCATTTCTAGGTTACCCGAGTGGGTTTTACAATTTAAAATAAAAAGGCTTGAGATGCATCATGGGTCAAGCCTAGTATGGAGGTTTAGTTACTGTTTCAGGGAATGAAGAAAATCTATTTTACGTTTTCTATCTAAATCTTAGAATCAAAGCAAAGAATGCATGGAATGCGAGTTTCTTCATAGAAAATCATTAATCAAATAATTTAATAGCTGCGGCTTGTCATGATGATAGTGCACAAAAATTTCCATAACAATAAGCTTTAGCCTTGAGCATTCAAGTCGCGACTAGTCTATAGGCCTGCATTTCATTTTTTAGGGAAATAACAATCATTTTACAAAGATAAAGCTTGTAGGCTTTAGTTTGAGAGAGAAAATATAGAGCAACAATGGAAGAGGAACAACTTACCTTATGATAGTTGTACAAGAACACTTAAAGTCGTGCCCAAGCTCATTTGGAGCTCACAATGCATGGCTCGAGCCCTCCCATGGCACCCAAGGTGGAGTTAAGAAAGCACAAAGATAAATAATACAAGAAAATCAGAGATGAGTAAAGGATAAGCCATGGCCTTAAGACGCTATTCTTGTTTTCAAAACAATGGAGAGAGCTCACAATGCAAAGAAATAAACTCACCATTCTTGTTGTGAAGGGATTCGATTGTTTGAAGACATGGAGCTGGAGTTTCCAAAGCATTCCAAGTTGCAAGATCAAGCTCATGCATGTCGATGCCTTCTTTCCCGGGCAGAGCCAAAATCTCCATTTTCAAATGATGTGAAATGTTAGGGTATTCCTTGTTTTTGTTCTTTAGGATTTCTCAAATCCCTAAGTCGACTTTGGGGTGTTTGTTTAATTTTAGAATTTTTATTAATGCCAAAGTAATATGCCTATGATGGCCAAATCATATAGTCTAAGGCATTCATTCTATGTTATACCTTAGTGAGGGCTTCATTCCTTATTTCCATTTTTGATTAATTTTCTAGAAATTTAATTGAAAATGTTGCCTTAGTACTATTTATCAAATAGATTTTATAAAGAATCAATAGGTCTTGGAGATAAGCCTTAGGGTAAGAGTTAAGACCTAGGTTCTATTTTAATTTTTTTTAGAGAAAACAATTAAACATGTAATAAGGAGTATTATAATTTTATGATTTTTTATAAGAAAAATAAACTTTGTAAAAGGAGATATAAGCTATTGTTTGCAAAACATTTTTGAAATCTTTAATCACAAAAATAGAATAATTGGAAAAACTACATATTGTAATGCACAAGCAAAGCAATACTTTATAAATTGTTTTGTTTTCTTGCTATTTTTAGCAGTTGAGCATTGAATTTTCTTCTTGGTCAGAATTGAGTTTCCAGTTGGAGAGATAAGGTGTTTTCCTTGATTTAAAAGAAGGATTTTCCTATTTTTAGAAGCCTGATAGTTTGTGCATGCAAAAAGTGAGACTTTCCACTTTTGTGCTGACTTGTTGAATAGTTTTTGGGACCTTTTCCTTAAGATTTTTTCAAGAGCTCGGATTAAGGTTTGAGACATATCTTTGGAGAAAAATTAGGGTTTTTTAGTTCAATCTGTTTTCTTTCTCTTACACATTTTTGAGCTTGAAACTATTTTGTACTCAGTTGAGATTTTTTTTGGCATACTCCTACAGTTGAATAAAAAACAACATTCCTACCTATCATTTTGTGTATCTATTTGTAGTTTCAGTTTGATGTTATCTTGTGATTTCTATTTAAGGAGTCCTTGTTATGTCCTAAGGCTATAGTTTTGATGCAGAAAAGTACAAGGATACAAGTTGCATTTCGTATTTTAAAACAGATCTTCATGCAAAATATTTATGTAAAATTGCTCTTGAGAGGTTGTGAGATTGTGTTGGTCTTTGAGCACTATTTGTCAGGAAAATATAGAATAATCATTAGTTCACCATCAAATATTGAAAATATTTCAAAATTATAGGTTTTAATATTTTGTTACTCTCTATCCTTTTTCCCAAGAAAGACTTTTAGAATAGGATCATCATATGGAGAATCAAATCACTCCAGAGATTCTCTTTTCTTATAGATTACCCACATCTGGAAAGAGTTTCCATGCTGCAACAGATAGTCTGATTTGTTTGCAAATCTGATGGGGTGCATATTTGATTGCTAACAGGAACATCTTCCAAGGTTAATAAAGTCTACTTCATCCCATTAGAAACAATGGTGTATAAGTTCTTCTTTCCATCATGAATAGCTTTTTGATCATACTACCAAGGCCTTCCCAACAAGATATTGCATATATCCATAGGAATAATATCACACAAAACATCATCATGGTAGTTTCCTATCTTCAATTTCACCAAAAATTATTCTCTTACCAGTATTTTATGCTCATCTTGAATCCATGCTATCTTATAGGGTTTAGGGTGTTTCAACCTTTCAAACTTCAATTTGGTTACCATTTCTTCAGAAGCCAGGTTCTTTGAAATTCCACTATCAATGATCACTTTGCAACATTTACCAGCTACCTTGCATCTAGTCATGAAGAAATTATTTCTCTACAATGGTTCTTTCTCCATTTCACTTTGACACATCACTCTCCTATTCACCAATACCTCTCCTTCTTCCGGTTTATTAGATTATCCAACATGATCCCCCTCAACAAAGGTTGTTCTCCAATTTTTTTTAGTATTTCTTCTTGTCTCTCCTTGTTTGCATTCAAAGGCTCTATGTCCTTCTCCACCACATTTAAAGAAAGTTCCCCTAAATACTCTTTTCTCTTGTCCTCTATCATTTTCTCTATACCCTTCATTTCTGTAACCACCATATCCTCCTCTTTTGTAAGAGTTTTCATCATCTCTTCTATATTATTTTTCATTCTTATTGACCTCCTTATCTCAAAAAGTTCCTCTTCCTCCTCTAGTGAATATTATTCCTCTCTAAAATCTTCCACCTCTTCCTCTTTTTCTTTGTTCATGTCTTTTATTCAATTTATCTTCTGCCTTTAGGGCACACTGATATGCATCTTCCACACTCAACAAATTAATCAAACTGATCTCATCTTGAATAGATGACCTCAAATCACTCACATATCTAGCTACTTTCAATCTCATCTTTTGAATGTCCAGATCTGATATTCAACTTATAGAATTCCTTAGTATACTCTATCACACTTGATTCTTTCTACTTTAGGTTTTGTAATTTCTTGAATAAACTAATCCTATATTCTACAAGCATAAACTTTCTCTTCAATTTATTCACCATCCTATCCCATGATCTTATCTTCTCCTTTCATTTTCTTTGTCTATCTGGCTGCAAATGTTCCCACCAAAGGGATGCATGTCCTCTCAACTTTGTATAGGAAAATTTCACCTTCTTATCATCTGGGGTACCTTCAAAATCATAGTATTTCTCCCTTTTTGTTATCCAATCCAACAATTCATTTGAATCCAACTTACCATTATAGTTCAGTGGATTGAAATGTGGCTTAGTGTTCACTCTGGTTTAGGGATCTTATGAACCTCTCTTCTCCCTCATCAAGGCCAAGTTGCTCTTCTCTTGCAACTTCTTCTTATTCTTCTATTTCTTCATCACTTACATCATCAATTGGTCAAAATCTTCTGTTGGGTCATTTCAATTGCTTCCAATATTGCAAAAATTCCTCTCAATATCTCCATTAAAGATGGGTTTGCAATTCCACATGATCTATTTCCTCTATCATTTCTTCTTCCCACCATCTCTACAAAAGTCCTCTGCAATTTCAGGTCAAATCCTTAATCCGCCACCCTACAAAAAATCTTCAATAGGACTGCACAACTACTGATGATCTCGCAAGGAATGAATATCACTCTGATACTAGTTTGGTGTAGCTGCGGTAGGAGGGTCCTCAAAGAGAACAATCCAAACCATGAAGCAAGAGTCACACAACAAAAGCAACATGAAATATGGAGGCAAATGCAGATGCAAACATTCATATTATCAAAAATCTTGATTACAAATAGTTTGCCAAATCCGGGTTTGCAGATTCGACCCACAAACCTGATTACAATATACTAAAAATACAGTGCTCATACATGTGAGTAGAAATCTTACATATCAAAATCTATATACATCTTATTATATCTTCCTAATTCTATATCTCCCATCTAATGGTTCAATACTATCTTTATATTACAGCCGCAGGTCGAGAAACATCCATGTTGGCCAAAGAACGACATAATTTTTGAGAAGAAAAGTGTAACATGTGCAAGAATAGGTCAACCTCAAATATGAAATTCATCCATGGTAGATACGTAAGATGAAGTGTGGACCTAAGTGTAAGGTCGGGGACACTTCATAGTGTTGGGTCTCAAAAACGCAAGTTTGAACCACGAGAGGTTGCCAAGCTCTCACAATGCTTTTGGCCAACGTAAAAGGCCAATTGATGCAAATGTACCTTCTTCTCTTCAGGCTCTGCTAAACCTAGGCGGGTACACCTATGTCAATAATGTAGATTTAAAATATATTTCTTGCTTGAATGATTTACCCACAATGGAAAATGGAAGTGGATAAAAAAGATCACTACAACTACTCCTACTGCACAAAAGAAGGGATTTGAAAATGTTATTTTATATGAAATCTACTCTATAGGTTGTGATAGATTAGTGCCTTCTATTCACATGGGCAATGGAGTCAAAAATTAAGATGATATGTGTTTCCCTCTCTGGCTTAACTGTAGTTGTTAGGCACTTTGAAAAATCTATAACTGGCATATAACCTCAGTAAATTTATGACTTGAATAAATTGTGTTGGGATGTTTCTCTATCAGGTTCTACTTCAACAATCCAAAAGAAATCCTTAAATCACTATGACTTATTAAAATATTTTAATTCTAACTTGTAGACACCAGTTAATTAAATCACACAAAATGAGAGTGCATTTTGATAAATCAGAGATATACTTGATATGCTGATTTAAATGATTAAAAGACCACAAGTTGGAGACAACCAAAATAAAGAATATGAATTTTATATATCACACAACTGAACACCAGAAAGAAAATCACCAATTAAAAACATTTATCTCCATTGATTCTGATTCAGGAAAGGCTCTGTACATTATTTGCATTCCCAGTCCATTTCTTGTCAAAATATAACTATTCTAAATATTGCTCTCTTCTACTAACTGATTTTTCGAAATATTTATACATCAAATCCCAAGGGTTGTGACCCTTCACTTGACTGGTAGAATCATTTTACATTCTTTAGCAGAAATTAAAATATTTGATTAAGTTGCCTTATCGACAAATCAAATATTTTATACTATAGTTATGTCTTTGATTTTTCTCACTTTGTGCACTATTGCTCTTTATATTTCATTTGAATTTTTACCACTCTACCACGGGCAACTTGTTGACTCCTTGCAGTTGTATGGTGACTAACTGCTTACTATCTATGTCTCTTCCACCACTCTATCGCAGTCTTTGCTTTGACCGTCTATGGTATAGTGGTGATTGCTCCTCATCGTTGTTTTCATTGTCTACCACTAGTGGTATGCCAGTTTCTAACTTTTACTATCATATTCTTTGTCAACCACCTTACCATGATCTACTTGTTGCCTTCCCACAGTACTGCAATTCCCTCTCTTAACCATTTCCCTGTTGCTATCTCACCACACACCATGATGCCATGGTTTGTGGCTTGACCATTCGTGGTGTGGCACTAAGCCTTCACTGACCACTCCATAACCGCTACCACCATACTGTGGCGACTATTCTATTTGTGTGTGGTTGCACGGTATCCATTCCATCCACTGTTAGTCTTCATTCATTGCTTAACAACTAACTGTCATTGCACAACCACTGTTGGTTTGAAGACTGTGTGTGGTATAGCATTAATAGTCATCATGACTGTGCTTACCCCTCACCGCTATAGCGCAAGCCACATTGAAAAAGGCCACAATAAAGCGGTAAATGGTATAGGCTATAAAATATGGCAACGATAATGGGCTTTTTTAGTTTTATGAAAGTTAGTGAATGATTTTTTGATGAAAAGATAGTGAAATATTAGGTTCAAAATGGGAAAATAATATAGGTTTTTGATGGAAAATCTAGGTTCTAATAGTGGCTCCTATTGGGGATGAGTGGTTTTACAAATCACTATAAGAATCCATAATATCTTTGGGAGAGTAGACCAAGCAAAGGATGAAAAGGAGAGATGGAAAATGGAGAATGGGGAAACCCTACACTACTTTACATGGAAGGAAAACAATGTTTTCAAGAAGGGAACTCCTAAAAATGTCCATGTACTGGCAAACCCAGACCCTTCAATATTCCTATAACTATTGTGCATGGAAAATAATGTTTAAAGAGTCTTGTTTAAGAATTGTCCATACACTAGCAATCCTTAATACTCTATATCTTCTATGGTTCAAAAATCAAACCATAAAGGATGGCCCTAGGCCACCAAAAAAGAAAATCCTGCACTTTCCTCTATCATAGACTTTTTTTTTATTAGAGCTCATCAGGTTTCTTTAAAAATTGTCCATTCCATCTACCCTGCAACATTCACTGTCATTGAAAACCTTCAGGAAATCATCGTATTCAACTCGATTCATGTTCCTTTCACCACTCTTCCATTCATCATATAATAAATATTTGTCACCTTCATCACACAAAGTGTATCCACATTCAATAAAATATTCATAGGCTTGCTCATTATCATATGTTGTTGAATGATCCAGCAACTGTACTGGGACCTAAAAATCTAAATGCTTCACATGGGAATCTACAAATTCTATCTCATTAGCATCTTTTGGAACAATTAAATCATAATTACTTTCCATTTCTTTTGTATCACTAGTTGGCATTGACAAATACCTCTGATCCATTTAGTCCTCTTTATACATACTTGAATAAACAAATATTGAACATTCATCTTCAATGATATGCAAACTAGTATCCTTCTCTTGCAGGAAAAAAATATTCAAATCACATACCTCTTCTTGGATAGACATGGATCTTTGATCTGCTTCAAAGAATTCCTCATCACTGTGAGAGATGCACATGGGGTCATATGAAGTGTTACACATAGTATCTTCATTGTCAAAGAAGATATATGCTTGACCCAAAAACTTTAGAACCATCTTTGTGTGCATATTTCTGGTATTGAAGAGATAGCAAATCTGAAACTTCCTCACTACTAAGTGAACAGGTCTCTGCTTCCATATCTTCTACTGTGACTCCAACTTCCTGATCTTCATAAAAACTGCAATAATCACCCTATTACAGATCAACATCCACAATTTCATCTTGCCAATATGAACCATAGTCATTTATGCAGGAGAAACTCTCCATATCTTCACTGTTGGATGGCACGGTACCTTCTTCAGTTGGGTATGTGTAGGATCATGATAGGCCAAAAAGTGGCGATATGTAAGTGATATGATGGCCCATGTGGCTGATGACTTTTTTTTTACCAAAAATTGATGAAAAGAAAAGGGTTTTTAAAGGAGATTCTTAGCTTTCGACCAATATAAATTATTCTTTACTTTGAATTTAATAAATAATTATTATTCATTTTCTATTGGAATTACGACCAAAGTCCTGATGGGTAGGTTGATTAAAACAAATCTATAGCTTTCAAAGGGTATCACATTTTTTGAATCATAAACATGTGTCACATTCTATGCTTCACATACTATAGGATTTTTAAAAAAATATGAATTTCATGAAGTTTTGACCAAGTTAAGGTGGTCAGACATACGAGTTTTTATATTTTTTAAAAGTTGTAATAAAAAAATAATAATTAATTATTTACTTGGAAAAAAATTACAAAAAAATATGCATCACATCGGGACATGAGTCTTCTACTTATATCTAAAATATTATAATAAAATATTATCAGTTTATGTTGGTTAAGGTGGTCAGATAGACACCTACTTCTTATTTTTTCCCTGAAATTTAAGTACTACTGCATTGAAATTTCAAATTTTCACCAAATAGATTTTTTAAAAATAAAAATAAACCTAGTAGTTTATAGACTACATTCAATTTGCAATAGATTCTATTCTTATATATTTTTGAAATAATATAGTTTACTTATTCAAATTGTTACGTCAAGTTTCCTAACTCTAATTCTTCTGAATTTTATTGCCACTTAAGGGCTTGTTTTTTCCATGATGATCGTGCACATGCCTAGTTGAAACCTCTAAAGCATTGTTGGTAGTATCCACATACCTCATCCCATGTATGGAATCAATAAGTTTTTTATATTTTTGACTGCAGGAATCGGGTAGCACAACCCCCTATAAACTGTAGTGCGCCTGGTAAACTTTTTAATGTGACCGGTGGTGCTGGCACAACACGCCCTCTGGTACCACGGGTTTGGGGGAAGACTAGACCTCGTGACCTCTTGCCTACAATAGGATGCTTTAGCCAATCGAGCTAGGACCCCCGCCCCATGAAATCAATAAGTTTATTCACCGCATGAAAGGCACATTGTTTTGATGACTCTAACCAATAAACTGATTTAGGCTCCAATACTCTTAGAAATTATGCAACAAATGTGGGTCTCATAGGCCTATAATGAGGAGGTAATTGCACACAGATGTATGTCATCCTATTGGATAAAGACTTTGTATCTTCTCCTTCATATTTCCTTATTTTAAGGAAGGCTTCCCAAAGACTTTTTCTTTTTTATTGACTATAAAGATACTCATCAAAAGTGTTTTGCTATGAATAGAGTATATTACCTCTATTGCCAAAGTTCTCAATTGCATCATGTGGTGTCCAAGATCTACTAGGATTTGTGTATTTAGTCTCACTACCTGATGGCCTATTTGGTGATGTATTTGGAGCATATTTGACTCCCAACTATAATAGTCATTGGTTCACTTGTAGTATCTTCTATTTCCATTGTAGTGTTTGTTGCTCCAATTCTTTCAACTCTTTTATTGACTATTGTCTTCTTTCTACTTCTGACATCTTGAAAAAAATTTACTGTTCCACAACACCCATGCATTGTTTATCAAAATAAAATAGATTCACCACCTACTTTTCCCAAAAGTAGGAAAACAAAGAAAATTATGATATTGTTTGGTTTGCCCCAGCAGAATCCCCTATGAGCTCAAATGAATGCCTACTTTTCCCAAAAGTAGGAAAACAAAGAAAATTATGATATTGTTTGGTTTGCCCCAGCAGAATCCCCTATGAGCTCAAATGAATGCAAAAATTTGAAACTTTGTTGACTCTATAAATGGAAAGGCTGGAACCAAATTTTCTAATGTTTCTTCCCCAATGGAGTGGCCAAACTATTAGGTCTAAAAAATGTAGGTATGAACAACAAGAGGTTTCCAAGCTCTCACAACACTTTTGGCAAACGTACAAGGCCAATTGATGTAAATTTACATTCTTCTCTTCAGGCTCCGCTAAACCTAGGCAGGTGTACCTATGTGAATAATGCAAATTTAAAATATATTTCCTACTTGAATGATTTACCCACAATGGAAAATGGAAGTGGATAAAAAAGATCACTACAACTACTCCTATTGTACAAAATAAGGGATTTGAAAATGTTATTTTATATGAAATATATTATTTGGGTTGTGATAGATCAGTGTCTTCTATCCACATGGGAAATGGAGTCAAAAATTAAGATGATATGTGTTTCCCTCTCTGGATTAACTCTAGTTGTTGGGCACTTTGAAAATTCTATGGCTGGCATAAAACCTCAGTAAATTTATGACTTGCATAAATTGTGCTGGGATGTTTCGCTATCAGGTTCTACTTCAAGAATCCAAAAGAAATCCCTAAATCACTATGACTTATTAAAATATTTTAATTATGACTTGCAGACACCAGTTAATTAAATCACACAAAATGAGAGTGCATTTTGATAAATCAGAGATATACTTGATATGTTGATTTAAATGACTAAAATACCTCAAGTTGGAGACAGCCAAAATAAAGAATATGAATTTTAAACATCACCCAACTAAACACCAGAAAGAAAATAACCAATTAAAAACATTTATCTCTATTGATTATGTTTCAGGAAAGGCTCTGTATATTATTTGCATTCCCAATCCCTTTCATGTCAAAATCTAACTATTCTAACTATTGTCCTCTTCTACTAACTGATTTTTCAAAACATTTATACAACAAATCCCAAGGGTCGTGACCCTTCACTTGACTGGTAGAACTATTTTACATTCTTTAGCAAAACTTAAAATATTTGATTAAGTTGCCTTATCGGCAAATCAAATATTTTATACTATAATTATGTCTTTGATTTTTCTCACTTTGTGCACTGTAGCTCTTTATATTTAATTTGAGTTTCTACCGCTCTACTGTGGTCAACTTGTTGACTCCTTACGATTGCGCGGTGACTGACTATTTACTGTTTGTGTCTCTTCCACTGCTTTACCACGGTCTTCGCTTTGATCGTCTATGGTATAGCGGTGACTACTTCTCATCGTTGTCTTCATTGACTACCGCACTACCATAGTCTCCCTTTCTACCACTGGTAGTATGGCGGTTTCTAACTTTTAATATCACATTATTTATCAACTGCCTTACCACGATCTGCTCGTTGCCTCCCCATGGTACCACGGTGCCCTCTCTTAACGATTGCCCTACCGCTATCTCACCGCCCACTGCGATGCTATGCTCTATGGCTTGACCGCACATGGTGTGGTAGTAAGCCTTCCTTGACTACTTCATAACTACTACTGCCATACTCTGGCAACTATCCTATTTGCGCATGATTGCACAGTATCCATTCCATCCACCGCCAGTCTTCATTCTTTGCTTAACTATTGACTGTCACTATGCCACCGTGGTTGGTTTGAAGATTGTGTGTGGTATAGCGGTAACAGTCATCATGACTACACTTAACCTTCACTGCTATACCACGAGCCACTTTGAAAAAGGTCGTGGTAAAGTGGTAAATGGTATAGGTTGTAAAATATGGCAATGATAATGGGCTATTTTAGTTTTATGAAAGGTAGTGAATGAGTTTTTGATGAAAAGATAGTGAAATATTAGGTTCAAAATGGGAAAATCATATAGGTTTTCAATGGAAAATTTGGGTTCTAACACATAAAACAAATCTAAACACACCATTAGGATTCGCAAGTCATAGGAAATATCTACGATCGATCCAACTAGTCATTAGGTTTTGAAGTTATTTCAGGGCCAGTGCCAAAAACAATCACGTACTTCGAAAGTGATAACTTGTTGAAAAAATATCCAAATGAGCTAAAAAATTGGAATAAGACAACTGAACATGTCCACAATGAAATCCTAGGTACACAAGATATGGCGAGAAAACATGAAGAAACATCAAATCTACCAACTCGAACCAGAATAAGAACAAAGCAAGAACAAAACTAAATGAAGATGTTTTTGGCTGATGCAAGATTTCTAAGAACCAAGGATGCTCCTGCATCACCAATCCTTACCCTTACTTGTAATTGTCCTTGGCAAGTCATAGGTTTGTGGGAAGAGTAAGTTTGTTCTAAAAAAATAACCAATAGAAATGGCAACTCTACTGGGGACCTAATTTGAAGAGGTAGTTGGGGTAGATCATCTTGCCTTAATAGAGTCTATGAGGGTCTGAATTAAAATTTCTCATTGAAAGTGAGTGGTGACTCTGAAGAAATCTCAGATAGTGAAAAGTATTGAAGAAGGAACTCAAAGTGAGAACCAACCGGTGAAAAATATACTTCATAATATTGAAGTATTAGTCCTCTACAAAGGAGGTGGTGACTCTATAAAATAAAACCTGATAAAGTGTGCTACCTGCTAATATATCAAGGTATTTTCCCTTATTTTGATTCGCAAAAGAAAATAGATCTATATGGGTGTCATTTTTTAAAAAGTAATGTTGATTCCCTATTGAGTGAATTAAGCACTCTTAAAAGGGGGAATAATAGTTTTAATTTTCATACTTCCAAACAATAATTTGAAGTTTTTATGTTGTAATGAAGAAGTATGCTTGATCTAAAAATCTTCCTATTAGAGAGATCTTAAATATAGTAGTATTTGAGTTATGCATTGTAATATTTTAAGGTCAAGATAAATGCAAGAAATAGGGTAGTGATCAACTATATAGTTGATATTTGAAGTTTGTAAAGGGGTGAAAATAAAATTTATCATTCACTTGTACATCCATGTGGGGTGCATGAAGTAAATATGAAGAGTGTGCAACCCTTGTCGTGTCATCAAAAAATTTTCTCTATGGAAAGATATAGACCATTAAATTTGAATGGTATGAAGGGTTTCCCAAATCCTATTCCTAATGAAGTTAGGGAGAATTTTCCAAAATTCAAAGGGAAAAAATCAGAATCAACATCTCAACATATCCAAGAATTTTCTGATTTGATGGGAGATTGTGAGATAAATCATGGAGATGTTGTTATGAAGTTTTTTTTCAAACTCTAAATAAATATGCTAGATATTCATTTTCATAGTTTCGAGTGTGCTATATTTCATCATGGAATGAGTTCATGGAAACATTCATAGAACAATTTGGTGAAAGAATTGATCCAAATTCAATGAAACAAAAGTTTAACAACATCCAAAAAGACGAAGATGAGTTGGTCCCAGCCTTTAATCTCATATTTTCAAAAAAATTAAAGGATATTCCTGAAAGAATGAGACCAAATGATGCAATGTGTTTTATTGTATACTTTGATGCATTTTATGAAGAAATGAGTTATTTTCTAAGAGATAAAGAACCCGCTACATTACATCAGGCATATCAAATTGCCTTGGATATTGAGAACAATCTGAAATATTCAATGATGAAAGGATACATGGCTGCAAGCATTGGTTATTCTAGAACACCTCATAGAAATGAAATTCAGGGATCAAACAATATAAATGACTATCAGGGTGATGACACTTTTTTTGTTCCAATGTGTGCATCACCACAACACATAGATCATAGTGAACTCCAAGTTGAACATCAATAAAATTTGAGTAGTGTTGATTAGTTGTCTTTTGTTGAAGAATTGTCTAACATGAAGAGGCACAAGGGAGAATCACCCTCTAATTTGTTCTCAAGATATTTGGATGCCTTTTTGGAAGTCCCCAAAAATTTTATACCTGAAGATTCAATATGCATTAATTTATTTTATGGAATTTTTAAGCTAGGGCTAAGTACCGTGCCAAAAGAATTGAAACCTCATAGCTTTGATTTGGTATTTGATTGGATACAAATGTTGAAGGAGCCCAAATTAATTATGCACAAAATGTGATGTCTCTAAATGAAGATAATATTTGTCCCATTGAGAAATATCAGAACATGATACACAAAAGTAAAAATGGCATATCATAAAATGTATATCCATCATGTTGTATAGATGAAAATAGTGATTGTAATCAGCCCACAAGTAGAATATATGAAGATATTTATACCAGTGATGGAGATAAAGATACACTTGCAATTGTTTTTGATTTCTAATTAGAAGTTAGTGGTCAAGATATTGAAGAAAATTGAAGCAGTCACTCTGAAAGTTCAGAATATAGTTTATGCAGTTAAGAGTTTCTTTGTGATGAAGATCATGATGATAATGAACTTGATTATTCTTTGGAGGGTTATGAATGATCCTATGATGAGGAGATAGAGGTTTTTTCTTCTTTTGAAGGATGTAGTGATGTAATTGATGATAAAGTTTCTTGTTCACAATTAAATGAAAAAGTTCTACATGATGAATACTGGGAGTGTAGCTTAGGTTTTTTATCACTAAAGCATACTGATACAATGGATGAGGATCAATTTGAAGATAAAAACTCATGTATTCAGTATCTTGAACCTAAAAAAAGTGTTGAAAATGATAAACACCTTGATGGTGTAAGCAATGGTGGATTTGATGTTAGTAAATGTGAAATTGAGTTCTTTGATGATTTTCCTTATCTTCATAGCATGATTATTGACATGCTTTCATCCAATGAGGAAATAATTACTGTGAAGGAAGATAAAAATATTTTTCTAAAGGCTAATAAACAAATTTTAGATAATAATGAGTTTTTGAAACATAGGTCAATATGCCTATCAACTAATAGTGCATATGAAGTGACTATTGAACATGAAAGTGTATTTTCTAATTTTGTTGATCCTAAAAATAATGGAATTCAAAGTGATTCAGATGAAGGTATTGTGGGTTTTGGTAAATATCATTTTCAGAACCTTGAAGCATGTGATGTTGTGACTAAGTTATGTTGTTGGAAAGATAATAAATTGAACTGTGGTGCAATCCAATTAAAGGAGTTTTAAATGTGTGAGAATTTTTTGCTCAAAAAACATGAGGGTTGTATACTATGTGCAGGACATGAAATTGTTATTAAGCCTAATCACTATGAGGGTTTCAGACTTGGTGTGCAAATGAATGATGAGGATAAGTCTCATAGTGACCCTTCTAGATCACATTGTGAAATTTTCCACTTTCTAGTCCAATTTGACAAGAAAGTAATTATGTATGAGAATTATCTTGTTAATAAAGGATATCACATTGATTGTAAGTTTTCTCCACTTGATAGATGTGATATATCTTTTTCAAATATTGATGGATTTCAATTGGTGCTTGATTACCAATATTAGATTGACAAAGTTAATGGAGGTATTGGAAATCACTGTGATATAGTTAAGGATGCTAGGGGTGGTTTTTGTTTTCAAGTAGGCAATGGTGGTGTTTTTAGACTTAGATTAATTAGACAATAGAGAGCAATGATTTTGATAGAGGTAAACATGATTTTCTTTTCATTTGGTGGTTGGGGGCCATCAAATGTGTTTTGAGAATTTGAATAGAATTATGTCACACAATGTTCTGGCATCTTGTCTACTCTCCCAATGATTTTGGGATCTCACCATGTCTATGAGAGGTATGTTTCCCCAATAGGAGCCACTGATAGAACCCCTCAAAAACTTATCTCGGTTTCACTCTAAAATGTTCTACAAGGTCTGGCTTGGTCCCTTGTTTATGATTTTAGGTCATTTTTGCATTACTATGATAGATTTTTATATCCTTATGACTTCCCAAAAGTTGGCCTATAGATCAAAAAAACCCTTGGTCATTTTAAAATTGCATTGACCTATTTTCCTCATTCCCAGTCACTTAAGTTGTCACTTGTGCCATCATACTCATTGTCTTACCAACCCCTGAGCTTAGGTTTGTCGGTCGCCTTAAGTTTTCATTGGTCTTAAATTTCATGTGATTGAAGACTTAATCTTAAAATATTTGAATCATTAGACATCATTATTGAGCGTCAATATCTCACTTACCTAGGGATGGCCCCTTTTTCTGACTAACTTTTTCTATATGTGCAGAAATGATGCTTCATGTTGGTCATCTGATCATAGGATTTAATCCCAGTCACTCCCCATATGCCTGTGTTTTTTTATTCTTCTTATTTTACTTATACGTGCTAGTGGGCTTCGACCACATGTCTAGTATATTGGTGGGCCTAATTTCCTCATTGAAGATGACTTGCGCTTTGCAAAGAAGATTAGTGGTTGGTAAATTGAAGACATGTCCATATCTATATCATTCCCCGCATACCCATTTTGATTTATTTCATATTATTTTAAGGACATAGGCTAGCGGGTGATGGCCACATGGTACTAATTAATAGAGGGGCCATTATCTCCATGGTGTAGTATATGTTGCCTGAGGGAAATTAATGGTGGATTTCATTACACATGTTTTTATCAAAGTTGTTCCCCGCATACCCATCCATTTTCAACATCAAGGAAAGATAGTTATGTGGGTTAGCGGGCAATGTAAAATCTATCATTAAGTGAGATCTACCAGGTCTTGTGAATGGTGATTTTCTTCAAAAGAATTAAAACTGATGGTGGATTGTTGGTGATGTGGGAAATTCTTGACCACTCCCCTCCATCCCTTGAGTTTTTTCTTGCATACCATACTCTCCAATGGGTACATGGGCAAGTACCACATAGATCTCTCCTAAAAACTTAGATAGCTCTTGCTAAAGATAGATGCAATTGGAGATATTAGCTGAGATAGTTCGAAGATAACAATGATGCTAAAATAGAACTAATATTGTAACACGCTTGTGAGATTGATCAAAATATTTATGGTTGTCATATGTTAAGAGGCTGGTACACATGGGAAGGTAAAATTGAAGTAAGGCAAGGTAGGGGAAAATATTCTGAAAATAAATCATGATTGTTCCCCGTTGTCCTACTATGATGAATTACAAGTGAGTTATTTTCAACACACAAGTGGGTGAATGTGACATGACATGTCTGGTTGAGAAATTAAATGTATGGTTAACATGCAAGTTAAGAAAATACTCATCTCACTCAAGTCTCTTGATTTGGGAAGAGTACCAAATCCATGCATTTAA
Source organism: Sequoiadendron giganteum (assembly GCA_007115665.2). Taxonomy (NCBI): domain Eukaryota; kingdom Viridiplantae; phylum Streptophyta; class Pinopsida; order Cupressales; family Cupressaceae; genus Sequoiadendron; species Sequoiadendron giganteum. The sequence goes on along the minus strand of CM021105.1, from coordinate 572,257,954 downwards.
ATTTTTCATCATTAATAATCTAGAATATCTAACCATTTATTAGGTTCGAAATATGATCAATGATTAAGATTTAAAACCAAGTTAATTGATTTCCCATGCTCTCACACAAGATTTCCTATAAAATTAATGTAGATGCACACCAATTACTCTATTTAATGAGGCTGACTTACTTGATTTTTCCCACCATCCAATTGTGAAAATATGAGGTTTGAGAGAGGAAGTGATTTTGAGTTAGTTATTTATGAGTACGCTGGTAATTCTATTTTGAGAACTTTTAGTAGCAGAGTGGGAGAATGGGAAAGATCAGTGTGAACATCAGCCTAGTCTGCCAGTCCAAGAGGCTCAACTCAATCCTCTTGAATTTTAGGATTCTTCTCCTCAGGGTGAAGAAGGTAGACCAGAGATACCTATAACCCCAATGAAGAAAACAAAGGCTACCAAAGATTTAGCATGAGGTGTTCTTAAGTGTTCCTACCACCTTAGGGGCTGAACTATCTCGAAGGAATTTTAAAAAGGAAAGGATAGGAAAGTTGAGAGGCCAAAAAGGGAAGCTACTAGAAAGAATAGGTATCATCATAGTTATATGGGATGCCATCATTCTCCCATTGAGGTTTCTAATGATTCTTCTAATAGTGGAAATGAGACTAATTCTAACTATCCTCAATATCTTATGGCTATGAAGGATTGGGCTGATTTTGAGGATGAGGTGATGATGGCTAATCCTCTAAAGATAAGGACACTGAGTGGGCACAACTACTTACCAAGTGACAAGGAAAAGTAACATCCTATTACTTTCCTTGGTGGGTGCTTAGATTTTGGTCCTGTGTGTTGATTTACTTTCTTTGGTTGGTGTGTTGTGAAGTGGGTCTCTAGTCATTTATGATTTTTGTTCTGATATTGATGCTTTTTAGGGTAGTGTGGATATACATGTTTTGGTGTTGCCACAATGACACTTTTTGATGATTGGCAGGATGGCTCTGATTAACAGTTTCTTCAACTCTGTTTTGTTTTTTTCACTTGAATTAGAATGATGGTTCCCAAATCAATTGGTGAATATTCTCTTTTTTTCTATTAAATTCATTTTGAAATCAAAGAGAAATGAAATATAAAATGTAATACAGCCCGGTGCTTGTTTCCCCCTTGTCTTATAAAAGTGATTCTAATGCCGGATAATAAAAAGAGGAGCTTGAGAAGGTGGGAGGTCAATAGGGACTTATCTTGAAAGGAAATAGATTCAAGGAAAATAGGTACTAAGTTTTATAGTAATATGATCTAGAAATGAGTCAACCAATATATATGTGTTTGATAATATGAATATGATAACTAAGTAATATGAAATTTCTATACAAATAACTAAGTAATATGAAATTTCTATACAATTTCTCTCCTATATGCAAATTATACAAGCTATGAATATGATAATAAATGGTTATCTTATTTGTCTCTATTGAGTTCCAATAGATGTGATGTTTCATTATTACTTATCCATGCAAGGAATGTGTATAAATTCTTAAATTTAACAGTGGGTTTGATAAATTTTGTGTAAGGATGTTAGTAAGAAGTTAATTATTGAAATAACTAGTGAAAATATTGTAATGAATTATTTTCTAGTCTTTGGGTATTTTATCTAAAATACAAAGTTGTTATATAATCATATAGGTTTATGGTTTGACTTTGTTTCCCAAAATATGACACTAACTTGGTATAGTATTCATACTCCAAATGGGGTAACCGACTCGACTGATGATCACATAATATAATTCAATTACTTGCTGATTTATTTTCTAGGTGTGTATGAATGTTAAAAGGATCATATCTTCTCTTGTTTAAGCTAATCATTATTGTGGAATTTTTCCAAAATTTCAGGGTATGGTGCTTTAAAATAGTTATGGAGAATCATCTATATGCTTTGTGTTTTGATACTTGATTCCAACTGGTATCTATGAAAACATTTGTTTAGGATCACCCTCCTAGGTTTCACAAATCCTGAAGTGAAGAAATAAAGACCCAAAACCCTTTACTTATGTGTTAGCCAATCCTCACCCTTAGTGATAATTGTCCTTGGCAATTTCATAGGTTTGTTGTGAGAATAATTTTGTTCTAAAAAAATAGCCAATAGAAATGGTGACTCTATTGGGGACCTTATTTGAAGAGGTAGTTGTGGTAGATCATCTTGCCAGTCCAAGAGGCTCAATCCTTTTGAATATCAGGATTCTCCTCCTCAAGGTGAAGAAGGTGGACTAGAGATACTTGTAACTCCAATGAAGAAAACAAAGGTTGCCAAAGATTCAACATGTGGTGTTCTTAAGTGTGCCTACCACCTTAGGGGCCAAACTATCTAAGAGGAATTGGCCAAATGAAAGGATAAGAAATTTGAGAGGCAAGAAAGGGAAGCTTCCAAAAAGAATTGGTATCACCTCACTTATATGGGACATCATCATTCTCCCATTGAGGTTTCTGATGACTCTTCTGATAGTTGAAATAAGATTGATTCTGGTTATCGCCAATATCTTATGGCTATGAAGGATTGGGTTGATTCTAAGGATGAGGTGATGATGGCTACTCCTTTGAAGATAAGGACACTAAGTGGGAACACCTACTCACTAGGTGACAAGACAAAGTAACATCCTATTACTTTCCTTGGTAGGCGCTTAGATTTTGATCATATGTGTTTATTTACTTTCTTTGGTTGGTGTGTTGTGAAGTGGGTCTCCAATCATTTATGCTTTTTGTGTTGATAGTGACACTTTTTGGGCTAGTGTGGATTTACATGTTTTGGTGCTACCATAACGACACTTTTTGATGACTGGTGGGATGGCTCTAATTAATAGTTTCTTGAACTCTATTTTTGTTTTCACTTGAATTAGAATGATGGTTCCCAAATCAATTGGGGAATATTCCCTTTTTTTTTGTTGAAATTCATTTTGAAATGAAAGTGAAATGAAATGTAAAATGTAATAGAGCTCGGTGCTTGTTGCTCCCTTGTCTTATAAAATAGATTCTAAGGCTAGATACTAAAAAGAGGAGGTCAAGAGGTTAGGAGGTCAATAGGTACTTATTTTCAAAGGAAATAGATATAAGGAAAATGGGTACTAAGTTTTATAGTAATATGTTCTAGAAATGAGTTAGCCAATATATATGTTTTTGATAAGCAATATAGATAACTAAGCAATACAAAATTTCTATACATTTTCTCTCCTATATGAAAATTATACAAGCTATGAATATGATAATAAATGGTTATCTTATTTGTCTCTATTGAGTTCCAATAGATGTGATGTTTCATTCTTTCTTATCCATGCAAGGAATGTATATAAATTCTTAAATTTAACAGTGGGTTTGATAAATTTTGTGTAAGGATGTTAGTAAGATGTTAATTAAGGAAATACTAGTGAAAATATTGTAATGAATTATTTTCTAGTCTTTGGGTATTTTCTCTAAAATACAAAGTTGCAATCTAATCATATAGGTTTATGGTTTGACTTTGTTTCCCAAAATATGACACTAACTTGGTATAGTATTCATACTCCAAATGGGGTAACCGACTCGACTGATTATCACATAATATAATTTAATTACTTGCTGATTTATTTTCTAGGTGCATATGAATGTTAAAAGGATCATATCTTCTCTTGTTTAAGTTAATCATTATTGTGGAAGTTTGCCAAAATTTCAGGGTATGGTATTTTTAAACATTTATGGAGAATCATCTATTTGCTTTGTGTTTTGTTACTTGATTCACACTAGTATCTATGAAAACATTTTTTAGGATCACCCTCCTAGGTTTGATAGAGCCTAAAGTCAAGAAGTAAAGACCCAAAACCCTTTACTTAAGTGTTGGCCAATCCTTACCCTTATTGATAAATGTCCTTGGCAAGTTGATAGGTTTTTGGTGAGAAAAAGTTTGGTTATAAAAAAATAACCAACAATATTAAGATGAAGACTAGAAGCATTAAGATGAGGATTAGAAGTTTTTTTGTTGGTGGATAGAGGTTGCTAATGGATTATAGCATATTGTATGCTCTCTATTATTGTTTTTTAAGAAGTGTGTGCTGATGCAATGTTATTCTAGCCTCTACAAGTGGGTAAGATGTTTTTGTTTTCAAATGGTGTTGTGAAGATTTTTTTAGAGAACGCTTTGCATTCCTTCATTGTTAGAGATATGGTCTTGTGGCTTCAAATTTAGTGTTTGTGCTCTATGGACATTGCACTCCTACCTTTTTAGGTCACATGTGTTACCGAGGAATTTTATGTTAGTTACATAAGGTCGGAAATTTTTTGATTATAGGGAAAAATAGGTTTTGAATGGACTTAAAACCATTTACAAATAAGTTTTGAATAGAACCAAAACAATTTACAAATAGGATTTGAAGGGAATCGAAACCCAAACCAAGATGATCAAGTTGTCAAAAGAAAAAGCCAAGAATAACCAGCACAAAAATAGAGACAAAACCTCAGCCCAAACTAGTAGAAAAACCTTACTACCAAACACAAAAATAAGAAATTAAAAGGATCTTGAACCCATAAGTTTTGAAGAGACCCATAACCCTTTATAATCAGGTTTTGGAAGGGACTTTAAACCCAAAGACACCACCTACAATAACCAAGAAACAACACACCAGTCATTCAAGAAGATCAAACTCTCCATACCATTGGATGAAATACTTAAATCGTAGACAATCACATGAGAAAAAGAAATACAGAACAACAACACTCCCTCTCCACCTCTATAGGAGAAGTCACTGCAAACACTTAAAGCTCCAACAGTGCCCCACAAAATCTAGCTATTCTCTCCACCTCTATAGGAGAAAAAACCAAGCTCATCATTGCCACAACAACCACAATACACTTTCAAACCAATACTCCAACTAAATAGGAATGGGATCCACATTAGTGGGAGATACAAGAATAAGCCTTCAGCCAAAAAACACACCTCAAAAGAAGACCTAGTATCCACAAAGAAGCAAAATACTATAATATAAAGAATGAACTTAGCATACAATAGAAAAAATTACCTAAGTCTTTGAAATAATCTTTGAATACCACCTAGCCCATAGCACCTCCAAAGAAACCAAGAGCAACTTCAGTAGAAGTAAATCCACTAAACAAAGCTGAACAAACACCACCTCAACACAAGGGAACCTTTCCTCAAAAACTGCAATCATCCTTTAGCATCTTGAGAATTTGGATCTTGAAATAAAACATGGGAAACCACCTAGCCAAGAGAACCAAATCACATAAAATTTCCTCCTAGAAGGACACACTCCCCTTCCGAAAGTCCCAAAAGGGGAGCCAATCGAACCAAACAATAAGGGAATTTTCATTGCCTTCTAGACAACACTTCCAATAGTAGCACAAAGGGAAAAAAACCACTCCACAATAGTCCCTAAAGAAAAAGAAACAATGAAGAAAAACCTCATCAGGCACACCCAACCCAAAACTAGGTAGGGGGTCATTGAAAGAAGAGCACTAGAGGGGAGAAAGACAACCCAAAACAAAAGAAAACTCTCCCAACATGAATACCAAAGACCCACTTCGTCAGAGGGGTCAGTCTAAAACACCAACCCGCATTCACTAAAGATAAAAAACTATGAACAAGAGGGAAAATACAAGAATAGAAGAAGGAAAAAGACACTTTCTCTCATAACATAAACCACTAGAGAACACTAGAGCAGGCATGCACACAACACCCAAAAAGGAAAAGGGAGGACGAAATCCCCACTTGAGTAGAAATTCAACACCACCAGAAGGGTCAAAGACCCAAATAAGGCTCCAAACCACAAGAGTAAGCATGAACATCCAACTATTGTTTGCAAACCACATACTAGCTGACAAAGATAGCTCCAGGATGGGAAACTTCCAAGGAATGAACAAAATAAAATAAATGGTCACCCACTCCCAATACTAGGAATAGCCAAACAAAAGGCCACATAGTAATGATTTGCCCATGAGGAAAAACTAAACCCACCCGCAGACACCAAGAGGGGCCGCCAAAATTGACCAAAAGTATCCCATCGAACAATAAAACTCGACCTCCAAAAGCATGAGTTAGATAAGGGACAAGAACCTTCCAAAACACCATGCCACCATATTAATCATTGTCATCATCCAGCTCTGCATTTCCTTCAGTCACAAACTCTCTTGAATTCAAATTTGGACTCCACTCATTTCGTTGAAGACTATTTTTCTGAATATTCTAAGATGTTATTAGTTCTATTCACTAGTTTTAAAAGTGCTCCACATTTTTCTCCATTGATGTCTCTACTGATTCAGCTTGGTGAATGTACTCTTAGTGTTTATGTAGTGTCTCACTTTAAATTTCATGTGTTGAAATGGTCCACAAGTTGAAATTTCATGTTTCTACGTAAGTTGGAAATGTTATTGGTTGTATGCACTAGTTTAAAAAATGCTCCACATTTTTTTGCATTGATGTCTCTACTCCCATAGCTTGGTGAATGTAGTCTCGGTGTCTATGTAGTATCTTACTTTAAATTTCATGAGTTGAAATGGTCCACAAGTTGATCTGCTAATGTTATATCTCATGGTTTTGCATTCTATGTTTTTGGGAAGCAGTTTTTGTCCTTGTTTGGGTTGTGGTAGCTATTGGTGGTATGATAGTCTCAAAGAAGTATATGAAACTATTGTTGGATGTTCAAGGAATGTCTCTTTATTATAGAAACATCAATGGTTTATCTCTTTCATTGTTGCATTGTGTTTGAGTGGGTCTTTTGGGTAAGTTGTGGATATCTAGCTAACAGGGCTTGTCACCTTTCTTGTTATATGTGCTTAATGGTTTGCGCTAGAATATGAATTTTTTTTTTGGTGTATTTGGGTCTTGAACTATATTTTTGAGGTCCGCATTTAGTTAATTCAATTAGAAGTATGTTTTTGGGTCTATTGGTTATGTTCTTAATATTTCATCTACATGCTTCCTTCTTACCAAGTTCAATCCATGTGCACCAATGTGCGTATAGTTTGGGATCACGTTGGGAGATTCAATAATATTGTTTTGGTTTTGCGGCCGAATAATTGAAATCATTGTTTATCTATCTTTTGTTTGACCTAATTGATGTTGTGTGAAGTTGCAGATGATATAAATGTAAGGCAAAATCAGTTTCAAAAGGGTGTGGAAGAGCAAGTGTGGAATGGAATTTAATATCTCATAGAGGAAGTGTAAAAGTGTGTGTGGAATATATATCAGATGTTCCTTAATTCCTCAATCAATGGAGTGTATTGTTGACATGTTTTGTAAATCCTAAATTTTCATGTATCTTGCACTAGCATAGTGAATCTTATTAGATCCTTTTAATTTGTATCTTTTGCTAGAGTTGTGCTCTACATTTTGTAAGTCCTCTCTATCTTTCCTTAATTTTTTCCTCCTTAGTCTACAAGTATGTTTGTAGTGATGCTTATTTTGTAAGCAGTGAGCTTCATATATTGTGAGTTAACTCTCACTGTAGATTTCCCTATTTGAGCATTCCACATAAATTTGGTGCCATCTTTTGCATGTGTGTTCCTTGTTTCATCTTTCGTTGCTAATGATATGATTAAGGATTGAATTGTTGTATCTTTCATTACTACTAATCTATTTAAGGGTTTTTGGTTTAATTATGAAGTTTGAATTTTGCTAAAAGTCTTATGTTTAAGAAGGGTTTAAGTTTTTGAAGATCCTAGTTCACCCTCCTCTTAGTATCTGGTGTGTTCAACAATTGGTATTGGAGGAAATTTCCTATGAAGAAGCTTAGCTGATTAAGGAAATATCTAGGATGGCACATGATGGATCATACAAGGGTCTTAGGTTTGATGGGACTAATTACACTTTTTGGAAATTGATGATGGAAGGCCATCTAAAATCTATTAGGTTTGGTCTTTGGAAATAAGTCGAGGATGGTTATATTACTCCCACTACTCCTCCAATAGATCATACTGAAATAGGGTTGTATGAGAATAATTCCAAGGCTAAATATGCTATCGTGTGTGGGTTTTCTAATTTAGAACTCTTGAAGGTGATTAATTGTAATTCTACTAAAGATGTATGGGAAAAAATAGTAGCATCTATGAAGGATATTCCAATGTAAAGGAATCTAAGATACAAATTTTCAGGAGAAGATTTGAGACCCTAAGGATGACAAAGGATGGAGACATTGTAAGCTATGCCTTGGTCATGTAGTAAAAGAAGATGTGATTATGAAGAAAGTTATGAGATCTCTCCATAAATGCTATAGTCATTAGGTATATGCTATTGAAGAATCTAAGGACTTGGATAAGTATTCAGTAGATGAGATGTTTGGTTCTCTCGCAACCTTTAAAATGAGAGTTTGAAAAAAATGTTCCAAAGAAGGAAGTTGCATTCAAAACCAGTAAAAGGATAGAAGATAAATCTATAGACTAGGATGATGAATTTGATTTATTTGAAGCAAACTTTGTGAGAATATTTAAGTGTAGACATGCAAATAATCCTAACTGACATAGTGCATCCAATTCCAATCAATTATCATTAATTTCCTCTGTTAATCAAATAAAGCATTTTATTGGATTAATTCACTAATGTTCATCTAATTTAATTAGATGAATAAATTTATCCCCAAAGGCCTCTTATTTTATTAAATAAATCAAATGATTTAAATCAAATCCCCTAACCCACTCAGATTTGATTAAATTCTGAATTGATTAACTTTGATCACCTCCTAACCCTCATTACCCATTCTCTAGGTTTTGACTCAACCTTGGTCAAACCCAACCCTTGATTAACCAATCCACTTGCACATGAAAATAGTTTCTTTTAATTAACTAATTACCTCATTTATCCCCTCAAAAGCATATTCTAAGGAATATTCCCTCATTAACTCCCTTTATTTGACTTTCTTACCCCAAATAATTTCCCTCCAAAACATCCCAACCATATTCATTTAATGCCTCTTACACATGCATTAATATCACTTACACCTCTCAAATCCTCAACTAGATGCATTAACTATGCACATTCTCCAAAATATGCTCCAACTTCACCCATTAGGAATGAGACAAGTGTCCCAATCTCATTAGCTCTCGTTTAGTCCCACATTCCTCCCATCTCTCCACTCTTCAACCCTTCAATATATAAATAGAAGCCATAATCATCCATAATCTTATCCACAATCTTATGCATTTACACTATATAAACATTCATCTTACATTTCATCTTGATCACTCATCGTTGCTTGTTATCATTTTGGAAAGATTATCAAGGGGGTAAGAAAGGGCATCCTTTTCACATCAAAGGAGAACCACTCCCAGTATGGGATAAGGTATGAACATTCTTGTATATGCTTACATTTATCTACTTGGGTTATTTTGTTTTCTTATTTGCATAGGCACCATGTTTAGGTATCTCATAGGAGCACTTTATTTTCTTGGTTTAAACTAACTAATGGTAATGTATGTTTAAGTTTGGGAATTTTGAAAATTAGTGATTACATTTGGTGCTAGAAGGAGGGCCCTATATATTTTATTGGTCTCATGTTTGAAGATTTTTTCTCTAGATTATTTTTTTGAAGCTATTTCCTTAGTTTTCATTCTTGTTTTTTTGGGAAAAAAAAACTTGCAGCAGACTAGTCTTTAGATCTTCTTACATGCGATTATAGCACACATTTTGGCTAACATTTACATGATATTAGAAGTCTAGCTTTCTCAGTAGCATATTTTATCTTCTTACATGCGGTTATAACACACATTTTGGCTAACTTTTACATGATATTAGAAGTCTAGCTTTCTCAGTAGCATATTTTGTTTTAACTATCGTTGCTTGGTGGATGATCATGCTCTATTTTCTTTGTTTTCCTCGATTTTGGCCTTACATCTGACATTTTCATTTTCTTATAAATTTCTGAGATGTTTTTAGCAAGGTCATTTTGAGCATATTCAACAATGATTTCGATCCATGGTTAATAAGGCATCTCTTCGAAAAGCTTTAGTGCCTCATGTAGAACACCATCATGTGCATATCCAAATATCACAAATAGTTTGTGGGCTTTATTCATATTTCCACATTCCTCATGTATGTCTATCAAGGTAGTTTCAAATACAAACTTTATTAAACTTTCCCATATTTTATGCTTCACTAGATGTCCATACCATGTTCCAAAGCTCCCATTTTGGTGTAGGTAGAGTAGACATTGGGAAAGGTTGGGCAATCTGGATATTATTCACCATTTCCATCTATTTGAAAGTTTTTAATCCTTTTCAATAAATTTATTTGTGCATATCCTAAGATCATTGCAAGCAATGAGAAAGTAGGCAAGGTTTGTGGAATTCAGTTTTACACCTGCTAATTGCATTAGCTTGACAGTTTCTAAATTTAAAGCCACATATGTCTTTTGACTCTCTAGTCGCAACATGTCCCTGCTTCCACATTTTGCATTCATTTCTTTATGTGAGATAACGTCTCTTTTAGGCATTCTATCAAACAATATGAAGCTGAGAGTGTAGAAAGGACAATTCTTGATGGAAGGTTTTTTATATATAATCACATTATTTTCTCTTTGGTATATTCTATATGAATTCTGCGATGATTCTTCTATTATAATTTTGGAAATGAATTTTCAAGTTACCACATAGCAGAGTTGTGCTACAAGTTTGTTTTTTAAGTGCAAGTGAATAATTTTGTGGAGAGTTATTAATTGGTTTGAACCCAATTTTTTTTTTTTTATTAGTACTATTTCTAATTCCAACTAACCAAATAGATTTGCACTCTCCCATTAGAATCTGTATTCTACTCATTTCATTTTGTCATGAATCAGGGCTCCTAGTTTATGGTCGTATAATATCTCCAAGTAGAGCTCTAAATTTTGAATTGTTTGTTCAATTATCCTTACAAGAATTTATTTTCTTCATCATTGTGTCTGAAGATTTTTTTTTGGATTCTATAAAGAAACATCATCATCTATGATTTTGACAACATTAGCATTACTAATTATGCTTCTTTCCTTTGCATGTGTTAATGTTTATACTAACTGATGAGTAAGAATGATTCTAATTGTAGTTTGACACAATATTGTGCTGTATTTTCACTATAGTGAGATATGGTTTCACATTTTTAAATGTGTTACTGAAGTTTGATTCAATTCATGTCCTGTGATTTACAGATCAAAATATATATGGGGGATGGTAAATAGTGAAAATTGTTGAATGTCGCCATGTCTGGAACTAAGATTTTTTTCAAATATTCCAGATAAATTTCTCTTTGAAACTATTTTAATTTTATGATATATGCATTCACTTTCAGCACTGTCGAAATGGTCTAGGGAAATTATGTTGAGAAGATTTGATCTTTAGGCTTCAAAATGTTAAATTGGGCATACAAAAGGATTTTAAAGAGTAGAAGTATTTCTGATGATTGTGTTCGGAGGGAGTCTGAGGAAAGATGATGATTTTGTGACTTGACTATATTTATTGAATGCATTTTTACTGATTGAATACCTTTCTCTGTATTTAATATTGTTGTTCTTTGTAATTGATTGGTTGCTCAAAGTGGTAAACAAAGTCTTTCACATTTATATCTTTAGAGAATTTTTTCATGTATGGACACTTAATTTACTGAGATTGAATTATTGGTAGGAGAAAACTCTTTATTTCTAGCTAAGATTTTCTTCAAAGTTTATGGAAAGAAGGATTCTTATTAATGCTTCATTTATTAATCATTAGTTTTTTCATTTGTAATTGTTTCATTGATTGAAATTAATTTTGAAATGAATTTAATTAAATAAATTGATTCTCTTATTACCGTCCTTTTTATCTTGAAGGAGGAGGGATTTCATTTGCACAAGGAACTTGCAACATTGAAGCGTAGGAAACAATTTTTGAAGAATTTTTGAGTTGGAAGAAGGCATTAAGCTTGAAATTGAAAATAAAAAGCATTTTTTAATGGTGATTGTAATAGCCTAGGGCATGCAATGTTGCTTTTATTTTCTGTTTTAGGAAAACTCACTTCTTTTTTGGGTTTAAAATTAACCATTCATTTGATCTTTTCAAGTTGGTTAAAATTGAACTTAGAAACATACTAGATTTTAATTTTTGGACTAAAATTGAAAAAACAACTTCACACTTGGTTTTTTGGTGCTCTAAAAAGAATTCATCATTGCTTTAAGAATTAAAAAAAAATTGTGTTTTTTTTGTCTTTTAATTTTTTTTTCAACTTATGTCATTTGAATGTGTATGAACTTCTCTCATGCTTCATAACGACCTTGAGAATAAAAAGAATTCTAGTGACATTGGTTGTCTAAAAAATTACCTACACATTTCTAATTTGGGTTTAAAATTCAACAAATCATGATATTGTGAGAAAGAGAAATTGTGTGTGCTCACTCCTTTCACTTTATGCAAAATGGGTGGTCAAACTACAAGTGTACTCCCTCTCTTATGTTTACCTATTAGAGGGCCTATCTTGGCGGGAAAAAGTAATCACCCCAAGGGAATGACCCAACCTATAAAGAGTTAAATCCAAGCTACTCCCAAGTAGTATATAAATTTGAATGTTGCAGTAAATCTCATTATTACAGGTGCTCCTATAGACAATAAAGTGATCCTTGCATCTTGTGTGGCCACTTGAATGGTGCCTGGATTGAGAACCAATTTGTGCAAAATCCAAAATCCATACTATTTGGTGGTGCAAGAATGGGCATCCTCAAGTCACTCCACATATGTACTATTCAAAGTAGAAACATAATAAATCCTTCTAATCTCTGGATTTTAAGGAATTTGAGATTTGGAGGTCCCGAGAAGTGTGTGCCAAGAAAGGGGGAGCTAGTGTTGCCAAATCTCTAGTTGTTCACATTGTCTCGGTGTCTGGAGAAATCCAAGTGGAGACTCAACAAATATTTTCTTTTATATCCCAGGGTTGTGCAATCTGTGAGTCATTTCAAAATAAATTGCTTGGATCTAAAACTTTGAAACAAATAGTTAACAAAGTCCTCAAAACTTCAAACTCTTTTGAATGAACAAATATATTTGAAAGAGTTGACATATTGCTACTTGTCCCTAGGGATTCTATCCTTAGAGGCTTCTAAGTATTTGGGTCCATATCTCAATTTGTTCTCTCCAAAGTCAAAATAGGAAAATTGTGCCTTTGATTCCTTGATTTTCACATAATGGACCTTGTGGAATGAAAATGAGTTGAGACATAGACATTCAATTGAAAAGCTAAGAAAGAAAGTGTGGATGAGGTAAAAACAATCCATTAAGAAAAGATAAAAAATAATTGAACCCCACACATGTGTTTGTTCAAATGATTTCCAGCATAATCAAAATCCCAAAACCAAATTCTATCCATCGTCATAAGTGTCTTAGTCCAAGAGCTCTCAAGAAAAATCTTTCAACACTACCAAATTAGAGATAGATTGCTCTATAACTTCTACAAATGTGCTTCAAAGGACAATCCAAACTTGTACTTATTCTATTATTGTCAAAATCCACCTCTCTTCCAATGTTTTTAGTATCTCACTTTGTAGGGTTGAAAGTTTCAGAGGTATAGCATGTTCTTCAATACCTAGGTATTATAAATGAAAGTATATGTTTGTTCATCTAGGATCAAAATAAACACCTTCACTTGTCATACCATCAATCAAATCCCATCTCATAAACAACTTTTAGAACCTTGGAAAAATCATTCATACTAGACTTTTTGTAAAATACTTCAAATCAAAATTAAAATCACCTTGTTTGGAAAAGTGTGTGTGGATGAATCCTTCCTCATACATCTATATAAATTATCATCCTTGTGGACAAGTTTATTCCAAGATAACATCCAACGTCTTGGGGTTTATAAGTCCATTATCCAAATAAAAAATTCTAAAGAATCCTAAAATCTACTATTGCTCCAAGGGTTTTAAAAGTTCAAACATCCACATCATTTATCTCATTACCATAATTTGATCCTTAACATCCTAGATTTTATTTTTGTACCTAAATTTTAGACCAACCTAATTAGTTAGAGGTTTATCTCCCATATTCCTAAAATTTGATCCTTATTTTATGGTCCAAACTAGATCTCAACACAAGAAGACCATAGAACAAAACAAAGAAACATCTAGTTCGAGTGATTTGAATCAAACTAAAACATAATTCAACCCTAGGATATCCATCTAACTTCAAATTAATCCTCCTCAAATACCTCAAAATCCTCAAGAGGGAGGTTTCCAAGTGGAGGATGTCACAAACAATTTCCAAGGAATTACCCAAGATGAAATCATGGAGCTAGTCCAAAATCCAGAAAAACCACAAGATTGTAAACACAATGATGAGACTCAATCCTTCACAATGCATGTTAGAATTAGAAAAGGAAGGGGGTAAACTCCCTTTAGATTAATATGTGAGCATTATTATGGAAAAACCACTTGGGTATATGCCACCAGTATCATTCACACCTTCCTTCCAAAACATCATCCAACCCATCCCACAACCCACATCATCTCATGCTCCAAGTCAACCCATGATTACCAAGGGGAGTTCATTGCTCCATGCTCTTCAAACACATTCCCTTGTAAATATAGAAACTTGGATGCAAACACCATATTCAGTCTACCAAATACCATCCCTCAAGACCCAAAGAATCCATATGTCTAGCTTATTTTTCGTGACACCAGCAATTCATCCACCTTGGCTACATCATTGGTGTATTCTCTTGATATAAAAGTCTCTCTCCATATGGTATCAAAAGGAAAAATAGATTCATTTGGAAAAATGAGAACTTTCAATGCATCATCATCACTTCTTCAAAGAAACAAACCACCAATCTTCCAACCATTTATCCCTCCAACATCAATATCAATCAAGTCCAAATAATCCTCCAATCATGAATCAAGTCAAAATACCAAATAATCTAAGCATGCCACTAATATCACAACACCAGGTGGCATCAATCCAAGCAATCCAATAAATCACTACACCATCTATAACACCCCAAAACATGGTCTCCCAAGGATCTATCATGTCAACTACACCATCTAACATGCAACCCCTTATCATCACTCCACAACCACCTCAAGAAAATATCATCACACCATCCCACACCATTCCAAATCCTCCACCTCCACCACCAAAACCAAACATTGAAATTTGATACAACATCACACTACAAGCAATCTAGCAAGCCTATCAAAAGGAACTTCAACAATTCGAAGCTCAAAAAGCCACACAACAAGCACATGAACAACAATCCACACAACAAGAATGAAAAGTTGCACAAGTGCAAGTGCAAGCTTTATTTCAACAACAAGTCGCACAAGCCGTACAAGCTGCACATGCTGCTCAAGAAGCTCAAGATTAGGCACAAGCTCAAGCACAAGACTTGTTATAGTAATAGGATTATTAACAAGCTTTGAAACAATACCATGCACAACAACAAGAAGCTCAACTACACTCCCAACAAAAAGCATTGTTGGCACAACAAGAACAAGAACAACAACAAGCATTGTTGGCACATCAACAACTGCAGGCATACCAACAAGCATTGTCGGCACAACAAAACTTGTTGTAGCCTCCCACAAACACACAAACCACCCCACGCGTCACTCAAGCAACCATACCACCCCAAAACACATACGTCCCACCACCTGATCCACAAAACATTTTTTCCGCATAGATTAAACTACTCTCACAACAAGTGCTAGACATACAATCAGGAAAGACAATGGAATCACAAGTGAATTTGTGTCCCTATCCATTTGATAGAAGCATTATGATGTTTCCCTTTCGATAAGGATTCAAGATACCAAAATTTGACAAATATTGTGGGACCAAAAATCCTAAAGATCACATTAGGGAATTTCATGTACACTGTATGGAAGTTGCATATGACAATTCTTATCTAATGTGACTCTTCCCTCAGATGAATAGTCTAGCAATGGAAGGGTTCTCCTACCTTCCCCTCAAAATTAAAACTTTCAAGAAATTTTGGACTTATTCATATAGAATTATTCATTTAACATAGGCATGGACGTAAGCTTGGAAGAATTATCTAGCCTAAAACAAGCCAAGGGGGAAATTTTTGCATCCTTCTTGCAATGATGGTGGTCCAAGGCCAACAAGAGAAAATAGGCTATTCCAGAAGAACAACAAATTGGGACTATCATCTCCTACCTTGAAAGGACCTTATCTTTTCATTTGAAAATGTAGTGCATAAAAACCTATGACCAATTGATTCCCAAGGTGCTCAACATCGAAAGAGCCATTATAGTACAAGGGGGCACACCCACATATCAAGAAAATTGACCATCAACAAGCTACAATGACAAACCTCACACATGGACAAAGAACAAGAATGTTACCAATGATGGTTTCATTCACACTAAAGTTGTAATTAGTGCTCCAAGACAAAATATGCAAGAAAAAATGTACCAACAACCATAAAACAAAACCCAAAACACCCCACAATCCAACACATCACAACAACAACCCAACCAACAAACAATCAACAATGTAAATGAAAAAGGTGAACCATTCACAAGTAATAGATATCCCTCTAAATGAGAACATACACCACTTGGGGAACTAATCGAATCTATCATAAAATAGTTGGTACAAGCGAATCTCATCAAAATCCCTATTTATGAAAATTACCAGGAGCCTCAAGTTAAGACACCATCGTATAATGAGAAGCACCTTTGTGATTTTCATAAAATTAAGGGACACATGACACCCATCTGCATGTGACTTAAAAATATGATCCAAGATCTCATTGATGACAAGACCATCACCATCAAACAACCACCTAGGAATCAAGACCTCAAAATATACACAAATCTAATGCTCGATCATAATAGGGGAAAGAACGACAATTCCAAGGGGAAGTATAAAAGTGTGAACCATATTTATTACGATGTCATATCTTTGGATAAATGGGTCACCATTGTGAATATCAAAGAGTCTAAAGTTGAGTGTGGAGTCACAACACGTGGTTGTAGAATCACCATCCCAAGACCTTCTCGACAAACTAAAACACCCACTACAAATTTAAAGTTAGTTCCCAATGGTTACAATATCCTACAATAGCTAAAGAAGACCCCCACCTAGATCTCCATCATGGAGCTGCTAAAAATATCACCTGTACATAGAGAAATCCTAGAAAAGGAATTAGATGGGTCTTTTGTACCCACTGTAGACACCCAAAAATGTCCTCTTTCGATACTTTGTCACAACATTAGGTCATTTAGACATCTTGTAGCATGTTTCTCCCTAGGTACCCATGTCATCATATATTTAGTTAAATAAATCTTATTTATTTGACTAATTTCATTCATAATCCCTCCATTTCTTCCAATGTTAATTACATAATTCATATTATTTAATTAATTAAATAAATCAAATACTTATTTAATTAATTAAATAAATCAAATACTTATTTAATTAATAAAATCTTAAAATATCTTCTCGCTTTCTTTCTAAAAATAGAACTCATGTGTATCTAATTAATTTATTTAATTAGATAATTCATCACTTATCCTTCTCGTCTTTTTCAAGATTTATTTCCTTTAAAAAATAAATCAATATCTTTCTATTTTATTAGAATCTTATCCCATCTCACTGTATTTCCTCTTTTGTCAAAAGATAAAATCTTATTAAATCTTCTTCTTTGTCCACATCAAAACTCTATAAATACATCCTCTCATAAAACATTTGGAATCGACTTCTTCTAGTACCCTCACTCTATCAAAATCATTCTTCAATCTTCCATCCATCGTCTTTGAGCTATCTAGTTTTCCTCCGTCATCCTTGTCCTATCATTATCTTGCAATAGTGAGCGATCAACATTCCTTCAACAGTCAAATCCTTCGAAGCTTTCATTCTCATGCGAGATTGAGAAGAGCAATGGAGATAAGTCGAGCGTAATCTGGAGATCGGTTTGCATTTTTTTATCATTTTGATTTTCATATTATCTCGTACTCTATTGTGCTAGTATAGGATTTGATATATTTCTATTTTAGTTTGATATATGATTTTATGCTAACTACACCCATAGATCTTGATTCAGACTAGTTCCATGCTATGTTCATACATATCACCAAACCACATCTCATTGCATTGTTTGAACGAGATCTCCCAACCTATCCATCTCATAACCATGCGCTCGATCTTGAAGTATTAGTCCACAAGAACAAAGTCAAATAAATCTTGGTGGATGGAGGTGTAGGTTTGAGTATTTGTAGTCTCAAGCTAACAAAGAATCTAGAATTCTCTGAAGATGTTATTTAGAAAGGTAAAGGTATCACTATCAGGGCCTATGATGATCAAGAAGAAGTGTCTCAAGGCACCATCCAACTCCCTATTCTTGTAGCACCAACAATCATGGAGACTACATGCCAATTCATTGATCTTGAACTCCCATACAATATCCTCGTGTGGTACCCATGGATCCATGGGACGCAAGTTTTGGCATCCACATTCCATCAATGTGTCAAGTTCCCTTATCAAAACCAAGATTTTATAGTCCATGGTGATCCCAAACCATTTTATTATTGCAAAAATATTGAGGCCAAATATTATAAGATCCCACAAATCCCCAAGAATGATCAAGGCTCTACATCTTCGTATGTAGACCCTTCCACCTTAGGGTCCACTTCTTAGACAAAGACACCCTCCATTCTAGACATCTCCAATATTAAAGTTATTATCCAAGATAATGGATATGGAGACTATAAAATGAAAAAGAGTGCCTTTGTAATAGCAAAGTTACCTCAATCTCCTAGATCTAATGGGCAGCCACAACCAATTGACACACCATCTCAAACCTTCAAAGGAGACCCCTCCAAATTCAAAAGTTGGGGGGACCTAAGCTGGGAAGTGGAAGATGAAAATGATATATCAAGTTTGCTATACCAAGATGAAAGACCCATGTCTGCTCTTCCAATGAACGATGATAAAAAAGGACTAAAATTAATGGTTGGCATGGGCTACAACAAGAAAAATAAACTTAGGAAAAATGGAAATGGCTTCTTAGAACCTATTGTTGTTGAGAAGTGCATTAGAAATCTTGGCCTTGGATGAACCCCTCTGAAGATAACCATACATGGTAGAGGTACCCCTGTTAAAAAAATTAAAGCTCCTCCTTAGTTATTAGTATCCATAGGTCTACCCTTAGACAACTATACCTTCGATACAGCTGATGTATGTGATGAGGATCCCATCATTGACCTACCCATGTTATTTGAGGACTCTTTCTTATTTATGATTTCCACCATGTATTTCAAATTGAGCAACCAAACCATTGAACTAAAGCTTATTTATCCCTAGTTAATAGACTCTAACCAACAAGGACCACCGGTTTTGGACGCATTTGAAAATGATGAGGCTCTCTCAAAATTTGCGGGACTCAAGGATACTCTACCATGTGGAGATCACAAATCAGGGTTTCATATTGAGCTGGAAACACATGCATACTATGGGGAAACTATTGAATCCCTTAGTCACAAAATATAAAATTTAAGAATAACATGTAGATCTTTAACTGAAAACAACATTGTGGAACTTTATGATCCAAAAATAGTAAAAAGAAAGGATGTATCTAATGGTGAAAACCTGTTTGAGGCACCAAAGGATAAGAGATTCAAATCTCCCCTTAGTGCCATCCATCAAGAGAAATCAAGAGTACTAGCACAAAATGCAACCCAGTTATTCTAGGAATTGAAGATACACCACACATCACTTTCTATGTAGAATCACTTTTGATTGAGGAACAAGAGATTCTATATATATTTGTAAAAGAAAGGAAATCAAATTTTGCATGGGCATATGTTGACATGTCAAGCTTTGATCTAGAAGTCATAGTCCACCATCTTGTAGTCTATCCAGAGGAAAAACTAGTACGACAAAAGTTGGGAAAGATGCACCCATAGATCACATTATTGGTCAAACTTCAGCTGTAGAAACTCCTTGACGTTGGTTTCATACAACCCATTGATTATCCTGAATGGGTCTCCAACCTTGTGCCTATTTCTAAGCCCACTAGGGGCATTTGAATTTGCACCGACTTCAAGGACCTGAACAAAGAGTGCCCTAAGGATGATTTCCCTCTTCCTAACATAGACATGATTGTAGATTTAATAGTAGGAAACTAGATGATATCACTAATGGATAGGTTTTCAAGGTATAATCATATTATGATAGCAAAGAATGATTAGCATAAGACAACTTTCACCTTTCCATGGGGCACCTATTATTGGAACATGATGCCATTATGGTTAAAGAATGTCGGAGCCACATACCAAAGGGATATGACTTTAATTTTTCATGACATGATCCACAAATCTATAGAGGACTATGTGGATTACATAGTGGCCAAATAAAAAAAGAATCAAGTCCACATAGCAACACTAAGCTCTATCTTTGATAGAGTGGAAGAATATAAGGTACACCTTAATCCTAAGAAATGTGTCCTCAATGTACAATCAAGAAAACTTATAGGGTATATTGTATCAATGAGAGGAATCAATATATGTCCTACCAAAGTCAAATAAATCATTGAAATGGAGGCACCAAGGATATTGAAGTAGTTAAGGGGTTTGTAGGGAAGACTCCAATCTATTCGTAGGTTCATAACACAGTTAGAAGATAGAACTATCCCATATTCTCATCTACTCCACAAGGGAGTAGCATACAATTGGGATGAGAAATGTTATTAGGCATTAAAAAAAAAATATACTTGCTAACACCACCGGTACTCATGCCATCAATTTTGAACAAACCACTAATCCTCTACATATTGATAACAACAACAACACTTGGGGCTCTATTAGAACAACATGATGAAATACTGAAGGAAAGAGCCATTTACTATATTATTTAGACCTTGGTAGGATAGGAATTGAACTATACATTCATTGAGAAGGCTTGCCTAGTAGTAGTGTTTTCCTCACAAAATTTCAGGCACTACATGTTGGCTTATTAGATAAAACTCATTGCCAAGATAGACCCCCTCAAATATCTATTTTCTAAAGCAATGCTTACAGGGTGAATGGATGAGTGGGTCATGGTTCTATTAGAATATGACATTAAATATGTAGAATGAAAATCTATCAAGGGACAACTAATTGCAGATCAATTAGCAAAAGAACCCATATATTTAGAGAACCCACTTGTATCTAAATTTCTAGATGAGTCTGTTTTTAACCTCAGTGTAGTAGATCATTGGAAGGTGTATTTCAATGGGTTATATAGACATCATGGATCAGGAGCAAGATTTTTCTTCATCACACCACAAGGGGATTGTATTCCTAAATCCTATAGGTTATCTTTCCCTTGCACTAACAATATTGTTGAATATGAAGCTCTTGTGATTGGACTCTGAGTTGTAGTACAGTGGAAAATCATGGCACTTAAGGTCTATGGAGACTCACAAATAATCATAAACCAAGTCAACAATGAATACCAAATAAAGGATGACAAGTTGACCCCATACAAGAAGCTGGTGGATGACCTCAAGGAATTCTTCATCGACATAATGTTTCAGAAAATATTCCAAGGAAAATAACAGAGCAACGAATGTCATGGCTACAATTAGATCATTGTTGGATATCCCACACAATACCCCTAAGCATGAATTCCTTATAGAGTAGCTTCTTGTACAATATTTTGAGGTACCTGAGTTTGAATTCAAGTGTGAAATCATTGGTCTTGGTGATCCTTGGTATCATGACATATACACCTACTTGAAAATAGGAGTCCTCCCTACTGATATCACCCTAAACCTTAAAAGAACATTTTACAATAATTCATCTCATTTTGTTATCTTAGGTGACACCCCTTACCATAGGAGTATTTAAGGAACCCTTTTACAATCCCTAAACCCTAAGGAAGCTTTGACCGCTTTAATTGAGGTACACAATGGTGTTTGTGGTTCACATTTGAGTGGTATGACCTTGGCTAAGAAACTGCTGAGAATGGGTACTACTGGTTGACAATGGAGAAGGAATATCATGATTATGTCCAAAAATTCCTATAATTCCAACAACATGGAGACCTGATCCATGCACTAGCTTAGGAGTTCCAACCAATTATAACACCTTGGCCCTTTTCACAATGGGGGCTTGATCTCATTGGAAAAATCACACACACCTCATCTAATGGACACAAGTTCATAATCATTGCCATGAAATATTTCATGAAGTGGGTAGAGGCCATTCCCATGACCTATATTATGGGGAATAATATTTCCAAACTCATCTTGAACTACCTTATTTATCGATACGGTGTCCCACAATCCATTATCTCAGATAATGGGACACCAAATTCAAAAACTAGGATGTTTGAGACCTATACCAAAAATTCAATATCCAACATCACTTCTCCACTCCATACTACCCCCAGGGTAATAGCCAGGCTGAGGCTAGGAATAAAACCATCTTGAAATTCTAAAAGAAAATAGTCAAAGAAGCTGGTCATGACTGGAACTTAAAGTTGAACCCTGCCTTATGGGCTTACCGAACAAGTATTTGCACAACAATAGGTTCAACCCAATTCTCCCTAGTCTATGGATCAAAATCCATCCTATCCATTGAGATATATCTTCCATCCTTAATAATATAATTGAAAAATCTCATTACTAATGAAGAATATTAGGTGTCGTGAGTGAACGAGATGGAACTACTAGATGAGTGACACATGGATGCTTTGAACCACCTAAAAGTCTATCAGAACCATCTAAAGAGGAGCTACAAGAAGAAGATCAAGAGTCAAGAATTTCAAGTCAGAGAGCTCATGTTGAAAGAAAATCAGAAGAATGTACCAAATCTGAATAGCAAGGGAAATTTTGAACCCAACTAGTTGGGATCCTTTGTCGTCACTACACGTTATAAATCAAGAGCATATCATCTATCTACACCCAAAGGTGGGCCTCTATAGGAGCTCATCAATAAGTCGCATCTCAAAAAAAATTATGCCTAAACTTGTAAGGTATAAGTCTAAAAAATACAAAAGAATATAAAAATATAAAAATCCAAAAAAAACCAAAAAAAGGATTTAAAACAATAAAGAAATAAATCATCCTCTAGTGAAAACCACTTTGGGTAAGTACCTAGGTACAAACCTGGTAAATGAGTGCCTTGTGTAAATAAGCACTTTCCATCCACCATAGATTATTTGACTTGTTTCGCATCACCTAACATCACTTTCCATCATCACATTCCATTGATCCTTCCATCATGCATCCATGTTTGCATCATAGCTTGATCCTGTGTCAGTATCATATTCCCTCCTAGTATTACTTGGAACATTCCTAAGGTCATTTTTTCTTGCCTATATTGGAATAGTCTATCACATCACGTAGGGGGCATGTTCTTATACCTACATTGGATTAGATTCATGTATATTCTTGAAATCTTACTTAAAGTCAAAAATTCCAAAAACATCTAAAATATGTCAAAATCCAAAAATTGGTTGAAAACATAAGAAGTTAAAAATAGATCTGTCATATCAAACCACATCATCTTTGAGCTTGAACATAGGCAAGGAAAATCATTGACCAGCCCCTGAGACATTAGGTCAGTCCTTAGGAGTCTGTCATAATAAATTGACAATCCAACATATTCATATTTTCATTAATAAATAGAGTTAACAATCTAACTATGTGGTCTTTGGGTGTATAATGTAGGAAAATATAATCATTTATTAGCCCTTGAGACCCCTAGGATAGGTCCTTAGGTTAGGTTCTTGGTCAAAATCTCATAAAACACCAAAATCAGTGGAAAATTTGAAAATCAAAACATTTGTAAAACATCTTGAAAATGCCAAAACAACCTCAAAAAATTTCAAAATACCAAAAAAATGTTAAAAACCCAAAATAATCCACCCCATTTCATGTTCACCTATAATAAACATCCAATCACAATAAATCAATTGTCATCCCCCAACCTTTGGCAAGACAATCAGAAACAAGTCTTCCAAATTGAAAGTGAAAAATCTAATGTCGGGTTATTAAGTGTAGGTCAATAGGTAAACAAGTTGGTCATCTCTAGGTATAAATAGCCTATCATTTCGTTAGTTCCAAAATCATCTGATAACTTCATGTGCTAGGATTCATCCTCCCTACAATGGACATCAACATCAGGCATCACCATAGTTTAGTCTTGGCTAAAGGTATGAAGAACATTGTCTTGTTTGTTTACTTGAACTGTTATTTTCATTTATATTATTGCGCTCATTCCAATGACCTCTCCATGATGTCTAATCAAAACAATTTAGAGAGAAAGGAATGGGGAATTGATCATTATCTTTTGTTTGTTGTGCTTGTTGGATATTCTTGTAATATAACCTTGGTCATGCAAATTTTGTTCGCCATGTCGAGAGAATGTTTTGGATACCTTGTTTACTATTACATTGGGAGGTTTTTCCAATCTATGTTTTTGTTTCAGATATTTGAAATATTTGAATTACATCCTAATAAGGTTTTGTATGTCATGTGTGAATAAGAATACTCGTATTTGTTTATCGAGTCAAATTTCACCTCACTGGATATAATGTCATCCTGGTTGTCTATAACTTGATTCATTGTATCTATGTGTGTTATCAAAAATAAGGAAAGTTATGCTCTTTACGTCTTCCATCCTTGGATAAACAATACATCATCATCATTCATCATCATATCTAATAATGTCTCAACAACTCATAGACTTGTTGGACTTCTACATCATCTCAGATTCAAGGTTTGATCCCTCTCATTCTTCTATCCCCTTCCACACTAACATAGTATCATAACATGAATCCATTCTACATTTATAAAACATTAGTCTTCTAATCATGCATAATCATGTCATATCATCATAGTAGAAAACATCAACCATCTCACATACATTGTATCATCATTTAAGTTGTTTAGGATAATAAAGATTTGTTATTCTAAGAATCTTAAAAACATCTCATTTAGAACATCATTATCTTATATATTTCCTAGTCTAACCATCCATACATCCATATTGAACCTCTTTTTCACGAGATTGACCCTAAAATAGAACTTTTAGCCCGATCTCTTGAGAGGGCAGTGTACTAGTGTACTTTTTTCCACTGGGGCATCCAAAAAATTAGAGAATTTTTTAACTTTGAACCAACACAACAAGTACATTGCTTCAAAGAGGGGAAACATGTAGACATCCAAATAATCATAATTGACATAGTGCATCCAATTCCAATCAATTAGATCATTAAATTCCTCTATTAATAAAATAAAATAGTTTATTGGATTAATTCACCAATGTTCATCTAATTTAATTAAATGAATCAATTTACCCCAAATGCTTCTTATTTGATTAAATAAATCAAATTATTTAAATCAAATCCCCTAACCCACTCAAATCTAATTAAATTACAAAAATTGATTAATTTTAATCACCTCCTAACCCTCATTACCCATTATCTAGGTTTTGACTCAACCTTCATCAAACCCAACTCTTGATTAACCAACCTCCTTACACATGGAAATAGTTTCTTTTAATTAACTAATTAACTCATTTATCCTCTCAAAAGCATATTCTAAGGAATATTCCCTCATTAACTCCCTTTATTTGAATTTCTTATGCCAAATAATTTCCCCCTAGAACATCCCAACCATATTCATTTAATGCCTCTTACACATGCATCAATCTCTCTTACACCTCTCAAATCCTCAACCACATGCATTAACTATGCACATTCTCCAAAATTTTCTCCAACTTCACCCATTAGGATTGAGACAAGTGTCCCACATTCCTCCCATCTCTCCATTCTTCAACCCTTCAATCTATAAATAGAAGCCATAATCATCCATAATATCATCCACAATCTTATGCATTTACACTATATAAACATTCATCTTACATTTCATCTTGATCAGTCATATTTTATTGTTATTGTTTTGGAAATCTTATCAAGGGGCTGGGAAAGGGCATCCTTTTCAAATCAAAGGAGAACCACTCCTAGTATGGGATAAGGTATGAATATGCTTGTATATGCTTATGTTTATCTGCTTGGGTTATTTTGTTTTGTTATTTGCATATGCACCATGTTTGGGTATCTCATAGGAGCACTTTATTTACTTGGTTTAAACTAACTCATGCTAATGTATGTTGAAGTTTAGGCATTTTGAAGATTATTTATTACATGAAGAAATACAAAGGTAAGTAACCTTTCAAGTGTTTCAATTTTGGAAGGATTGGTCATTTTACATCTAAATGTTCATATAAATAAATTGGAGATGGTAGTAAAAGAGATAAGGTTAAAAATAGTTTATATTCGAAGGAAATCAATTGTTCCTTAGAGGATGAGGATAATTATTCAAATGATGAAACCTTATTCATGGCCTTGAAGGACAAAAAGGGAAGTATTGGGTAAGGTAAGAGGTCTGATACTTTGCAAGATGGTAAATATTTGGCAGATCTATAGGTGTGTGGACTAACTTTCATTGAAAGGAAGAAGAAAATGCTTGGGTAATTTAAAATGGTTGTTCTAACCACGTTACTAGTGAAAAGATAATGTTCAGGAGTCTTAAGAAGGTTAATGGTGGAGCTGTTAAGTTTGGTGGTAATGTCATCACAAATTTGTGGAAAAGATGCTATGACATTTGATGGAAAGAGAAGAACTAAGGATGTCTTGTATTTCAAGGGTCTAAAGCATAATCTTATTGGTGTTAGTTAGATGTGAAGAAAGGGGTAAAATATCAAATTTCATACCAATGGTTGTGAAATCATAAAACTAGGGTCCAGAAGACTAGTTGCTAAAGGAACAAGGACAAACGATAATTTATATCATCTAAAGGAAGCTAATGGAAGAATCTACTTATTTGACCAATCTAGAAAGTGTTAGTTGTCACACAAAATAATGAGACATATCAAATTTGACAACATGGTAAAAATCAGCTCCTCTCATGTTGTGAGAGTTATGGAAAAGATAACCAAGCCTGCAAACACATTATGCAAGGAATGCCAAATGGGAAAGTAAAAAAATATAGGTTTGAATGGAAAAGAGTGCTCTACTACAATGTCATTGGATCTGATCCACATTGAGCTTTGTGGAACTAAAAAACAAGAATTCAACAAGGTGAAAGGTATTTTATGTTACTTATTGATTATTACACTAGAATGAATTGGGTTACATTTTTAAGAGATAATCAAAAGCTTTTGATACATTTAAAATATTCAAATAAAAATTGGAGAATGAAATGGATACTAAGATAAAATACTTAAGGTCAGATAGAGGAGGTGAATTTACTTCAAATGAATTTGAATTTTTTTGTGAAGAAAATGGTATTAAGAGATATTTGTCTACTCCTAGAACCCCTCAACAAAATCGAGTAGTGGAAAGGAAGAATAGGACTATGCAAGAGATGGATAGAACCATGTTAAAAAATGTTGATCTACCTGATATTTATTGGAAGGAAGTAGTTCACACTACTATCTATTTGCTTAAAAAAATTTATTTTGAGGTTCAATAACACTAAGACCACTTATGAGCTATGGTATGGAAGGCCTCCCATTGTTAGATGCTTCAATTTTTTTTAGAAAATTCTATATTAGGAGAGATGAAGGAGACCTTGGAAAATTTGATTCAAGGTGTGATGAAGGGATATTTTTTGCTTAATCAACCTGAAGAAAGGCCCAGAGATGCTAGAACAAGATATTGGGAAAGATGATTGAAAGAAAAAATGTTAAGGTAGATGAGGAATTTTACTATATCACACATGAATAAGTCATTTGTAGATACGATATACCTCCCTATATTGATGAAGAAGAAGAAGAAGAGAAAGAAGAGAAGGAATCAAAACTAGTGAAGGTTCACAAGACTCCAACAAAGTATATGTAGAGGAACCATTCATTAGATTAGATAATTGGAGATAAGAATGAAGGTGTGCTAGCTAGGATAAGGCTTGCAAGAGAAAGTGAGCTAGTAAATTTTTGCTTATTATCAAAGGTTGATCCCCAGAACTTTGTTGATGCTAGCAAAGATGATGGTTGGATAATGGAAATGGAAGGAGAGTTGTACTAGATAGAAAAGAATTAGACATGGAAATTAGTTCCCAGACTAGCTAAAAAGAATGTTATTGGAACTAAATGTGTGTTCTAGAAGAAGCTAAATGAAGATTGTGAAGTTGTGAGAAATAAGGCTAGATTGGTATGTAAGGGATATTGACAAGTTGAGGGTATTGATTTTGAGGAGAGTTTTGCTCCATTAGCTAGAATGGAGGAAATAAGAATCTTTCTTTCTTTTGTTTCTTCTAATAACTTAAATGTTTATAAAATGGATATCAAGTTAGTATTCTTAAATGGTGATCTAGGGGAAGACATAAATAATGAGCAACTAGGTGCTTTCCAATTATCAGAAGATCCAAAGATGGTGTGTGATGGGCCTAGAAAATAAATAGTTTTCTTCCTTTTATTTTATGTATTTTAACATTTCATGTTTCTTATCTCATAGAAAATCATGAACCTTATATATATATTTTACCTCTTTTATGCATCCTAAACCATACTTTACCACGTGGAAATACAATTATGATATGATGATGTTTACATGGATAAATGTCTGAATGTTTATGAAATTTAATATGATTCTATGTTAATTCATGTTTGATTAATGATGTGTATACTTTAGATGAAACTAAATTCTTGTAGATATAATAATTGCAACTCGTAGCAACTAGATTGACCAACCCACAACTAAAGGCTTTTAGACAGATTGTAGGGAAAATTCTAAAATGTTGAGAACATGAAAGTTGCAATAAATAACACAGGTGATCATTGAAGTGGTCATTTTTTTGTTACCAAGTCATCTAATAAGACCACAAGAGGAAGAAGATGTTTGTATTGATAATGAAGCCAATGTGAGTGTTCTCATGGAGTATGTCTCTATTAAATCATTAGGGAATAGTGACAATCCTATTTGTGTTCTTTTATATTTTAGAGTTATAGTTTCAGTTGAAAATACTTTGTCTCTCACTATTTTGAGGGAGAGTGGACATTTTCATTTAATTTATATGTTTAGTCCTTATGCCAATAAAAATCCTACCAAGCCTATATAGTTGGATTGGTGGTTGAGGAGTAGATATAGTTAGAAGATATATGATTTTATAGTTCCAATTTTGATTGATAAACAATACTTCATTGTTAGTTTTTGTTATGAACTCATGGATGATAAATCTATGAAGATTATTGTTAGATTATAGAGTTTAGTTATATTCAATAAATATATTCCAATTTATTTTTATGATTAGTTGATTGAAGTAGCACATATTTGGTTTCTCCTATGTGTACAAAAACTTGAGCAAGGGTGACTCGAGGTACTATTCACCCACCTTAATTTTTTTTTGTTAATTTAGATGCTTACATTGTTGCATTCATCTCCAGAAGATTCTCAATTACATGTGTACATGAATGATGTCTTGTATCATGAATTATGCTCTATAATGTATCTTTCAGTTTTTCTCTAGAGAGGTCAAGTAGTTACAAGTAAGAGTCAATAGTTTAAGTGAATTGCAGAGTTCATTTTTAGCAAATAAAAGCTATAGTGTTAAGATGAAGTTACCCATAGCATTCATAGCAGATTAATTTATTTCCCCTATTTTTCAAGTTAATGCTTTATTTACTTTTCCAACCCTTACTATTTTTTTGTACATATGTAAACCACCTATACTCATAATATAGGACTTGTAAAATCCATTAATGCACATACAATGACAATATCATCAAAATCTTATGAAGCCTTGGTTGATAATTAAATGAGTTCTTCCCAAGAGATTATTGAACTGTTCAACTAGGAACTCCTCTAAATTATGTGTCTAGCACCAAGTTGATTGAGAGTTAGTTGAGGCTTGAAACATAGAAAAATGGGATAGGCAATTTTTCCAAAATGGAAAAGTGGATCCAAAGAGGGAAAAGGGGTCCTAATTCTCTAGATTCATTAGGAGATGAGATCTAGAAAATGAAAGGACTGTCAACCAAATAGTGAGTCAAGCCAAAGTGTGAATATACAAATCTCCCTTTTTTTGAGAGGGTGGGTGGTATGAGTCAAACAAAACTTTGGGGAGAAAGGTTAAAAATAGAAAATCAAACTCAAAATGCAAGCTATAAAGTGCATCTAGAAGATTAAGCTCAATTATGATGAACCAATAGTCAAATTTCAGATTTGAGAATGGGAAAGTGATGTGTACCAATCACCAAAAGTTCCTTTTTGAAGCTAACTAAGGACTCATTCTCCCTATGGAGAATGGGTCCTAGCTAGGGCTCATGAAAATAAATTTATGGGTTTTGTTCTCCTGTGTCTACACACCTAGATTCTCGAAGCTTGCAGTCGAAAAGTAAGAAATAAGTTTTTTAGGTTAATTTCAATGAAATTGCAAGAATTGTGAAAACTTTGACAACTTTGCAATTTTTCTCTTCAATAGATTTTTCACCTAAAATTTGCAATCACACATCAAGAGAGAAAAATGTTATTTTCTTAGGTGAATGGGGATTTTCCTTTGTCAAACCTCATTCCTGTAATTAGAATTTGTAATGAAATAAAATAGTATGAAGGAATGATGAATGAACAAATGTAATGTCATAGTTCTCACCAAACCCTTGTTTGAACCTTGGAATATGGATCTGCAACTTACATGAAATGGCTTCAATGGATGTAGATCTTGATCATAAAAATTAAATTGAAAAAATTCCTTTGGATTCTTGAATGGATATTGAACACTACATCAAGATATAAGCTCAAATAACATGCATGATGCAAGGAGAATTTGACATGATAATGGAATATTGATTGTTGCAATAATTCTTCAATAATTCTACTCTTGAATATCTAAAAAGTTCTCTTGAAATGTTCTAGAACTCATAAAATTGCTATAGGAATTATTTCTTCAAAATTTATAGGTGAAACATAGTGAAATGACTTCTTATGTATACATATGTTAACATAAATCCTTGAAATTAAAATAACACAAGCCAACATGTGAATACACATTTGAAATCATTGAAAACCACCAAAAACATATTTGAAATTTAGGTCCTAGGGCTAAGTGAGGACCCATTCACCGTTGAAAAATAGCTCTTAGGTCACTTACCTAGGACACACATTCTCCAATGTTAAGTGTTATGTTATGGCATTGATGAATGTTGGGTTTTACCCTTCAGAAATTGCAATTAATTAGGCATGTATTTGAATTAGAGGGGATAATTCAGGAAAATTAACCTCAATTAATTAATAAAGCCCTAGATTAGTGTGAAAGTGTAAAGGTACACCTTACAGCACCATAAATAAGGGACAATTAAGTCCATTTTATTCAAAAGGCTCTAAAATTAATGTGAATATGTAAAATACATATTAGAACATGAAATTGAAGCATCATTTAGCTCATTTTAATATTATTAATTCCTAAATTAAGTGTGAAAAAGGGATACATTTTCCTACACTACATTTAGGCCTCACTTTAGTTAGAGTATGATGCCATGTCAAAATTTAACACTAATGTAGACATTCAAGACACTTATGTATGAATCAATGGAAAAGATACACAATCATACACTTTCAAAGTGTAGGAGAAGAAAAGGGTTGATCAAGCTACGACTATACCAACATGATGTGGAACCCAACTATTTGTCTAGGAAAGGGGAGGATTAGGCTACAACTGTCCCAACACGATATGGAACATGACTATTTTCCCTATTCATTCACAAGAAGAAATCGATGTCGACTATGTAAGCAACATGTGCACTCACTCTGGGCTAATGGAACCTCAAGCCATCCAATAGGTTAGCCCTAGATGTATGGAAAATGAGAGAATCTTATTAGGCTCCCATACCATATCAAATCTATCCTCCTGAAAACTTCAATAAGGCACCACAATATGACACTTCAAGTTTCACGAGGCCTAAATAAGATGCATTATGCAAAGCACTCATGAACATGGAGAGGCTCCAATTGGTGGCATTATAGGGATGGGTTTGAGCTTCACAAGGTTAAAAATTTGTATTATTCTAAACACTTAAGAACATTATACATATATATGGTTTTTGTTCAAAGGGATCTTGCTTAGTTCATGTAAGGTCTTCTCCTTAGAGATCAGTGCAACCAATATCTCCAAGAGAGGAAAAGTCCAAGATAAAAGACTCACAACTTAGCTAATGCAATATGTCACATCACCGCTAAGAGGAAAGTCATATGGTAAGAAATATCACACTCTCAAAGGATGTAAAACCTAATGATCCCACCAAGAAAAAAAAGCATCACAAGAACAAAGAAAATCATAGAGTGAAACATGAGTGTTGATGTATACCCCCACTTTAAAGTGATTGCTAACAACATTTCTATGAGCAATCGGCTTTAAAGTAGCCAATATTCAATGCCAACCATAAGGAAGCCATCTGATCTTATTTGGAAAGCCCTATACCAAGTCATATGTTCTTGAATGAAACTACATCATGAAAGGGGAAAGGGGTTGCCCACAAAAACATGTAAGGGATCTATAGATTTGGGGTTAGTATGTCTTTTCTACAATTTTTTTATAGAGCACGAAAACTTCATGATTCCCCAAATACTCACAAAACAAGAAGAATGAAACAAAGAGAGTGAAAACAAAGAAAAATTCTTGTGTGAACATGGAAGAGACCCAAAGGAAACCACAAGACAAAAGAAAAGGTAAATGTTTAAGACATAGAGAAGAATCTAGATACATATATGGTGCAGGAGCACCTAGGAAACACTAGGCATTAGGAAGTCTAGGATGCAATTTTGTTTTTGAAGTTATGAAGGTCATGTTGACCATTGTAATGGAGTTAGAGGATTAGGAATAAGTAGTGATTAGGAGCGATCAGTAGGTTAAGGAGTGGAAAGGTTTCATGAGTGTGGAAACTCACTTTTTCTAGTTTTCTTTGAATAGGAAAAAGTGGCAAAATGGTACATTTTGGCACCTTTGCCACTTTGTAACCAACATGTCTGACCAAGGGGAAAGTTAACTACTTTTCTGACCTATATAGGGAATGCTTCGACCAGTGTGAAAGGTTGGAAGCTTTTGTAATTTGGAAATTCATGAATACTAGTGTGGACAGTGAGAAGTATTAACTGAATTTTTGTGTTTTGCTTTAATTTCAGTGGTCAGGAGTGATCATGGCTCTATAATATGTTGTAGATTATGGTGTGGACTGTTCTCTAAGCTTGTGTGGTATTATTTAGGTGTGTGTTCAATTTGTAGGTGTGGTTTGGTAGTTATTTTGTTTCTTTTGAATTGTTGATCTAACTGGCAACCTATCAAGAATGGAGATCTAGTTCTCTTTCCCACTGTACCTAGTGTATGGGCTTTTGGGGATTGGGGCTAGACTCTGTGGTTGTAAATAGAATAGGTTTAGGTGTGGTCAAGAGTCCCAGAGTCATGGAGAAATTTTTCTCCTAGGCAAGCTTAAAAGTGCCCGACTAGGAAAGATAGGGAGAAAAAGGCACTTAACGTATACGGGTGGAAATCTCTAGGCAATGTACAGAGTGGAGAGGGAAAGTGAATGCCTTACCAAGCATTTATAAGAAGGAGGAATCCTCATCAACCTATTTGATGAGAGGAAACCTTTGACAGTCTGCAAAATACAGGGAAAAGACCTAAAAAAAGAACCAAATTCTTGGTCAATTCCAGTTTGTGGAGTTGTATGGATAGTGGAGACCTAAGTTTCCAAAAATATTTGAGATGTGGACATAGGTAACAAGAACCTCAAATAAAGAATGGGTATTCTTTGGAGAATTTAGAAGCATCAACCTATTTTCTCGGAGTTAGAGGCTTAATTAGGGCTTTTGGGCTAGTAGCCTAATAAAACCTAACTAAGGGTTTGGAGGTAGCGAATGACAAATGGAGTATGGTGGATTTTCAAGAACCCTAGGGAGATGATTAGAAGCCTTTGGAAACATCCCACACCCCTAAAAAGATAAAATTTAATATGGAGTTTAGATTAGCCTTTAGGGAAGATTAAGGGTTAAGGAAGAGTTAGTGGCATTGCACCAAGATTGTCTTGGAAGATTGAAATTGGAATGATAGTGGGGTTGGACAGGAGAACCAGGGGTACCTAAACAAGCCTTAGGACCTAACAGTTAAGGTGGTAGAGTGTGACACCACGAGGATCTTCCAAGGGAGACTCAAAGCATGGAACAGTGATTTTTCCATCCAACCCTTCCCTATCAATATAGAGGAATGCACATAAAGAGAGAGACACACCAAATGGATCATTATGAGGGATCACATTATGCACATGAAATCAAACAAAGTAACATGCAAAAGAAAGAAAAGAAAAAAGACCAGTAAGAAACATGTGATTCGACCTATAGCAGGATGTCCACATCCCAATCTTGTTCAGTATATGCAAAATCAAGACAACTAGCCAAATGGCCAACGACAAGTGCCAAACTAGGACAAGGCTATCTGAACCCTTGCCCCCACTAAGTGTGGGATAAAGATGATCCAAGAATGGATCATGGTATATGTTGATGCAAAATTTTGCATGTAGCAGTAGTCTTATGGGAAACTTAGCTATTGGGGGACATTGTGCGCTAGCTAAGTGACCTCTGAGATTTTACCGAAGTCGGCTCTTCATTTAGTGGGGGGAAGTAAAAGGTAAGGAAGATAGCAGGAATATAAAATTTACACTACAAGTGATGCACCAAAGTCTTTAGACAACTTTACTAGAGGACAGTGCAGAATGCAAAGGCCCGAACCACTAAATTGCTATTAGTTAAAGCTAATTTTCTCAAAAGCACTTGAATCGCAAGAGTATCTTCCAATTTTGCATAACATAATCTTAACATAACTTTTAGCTGACACATAAGAGTTGAAATAAACATGGTTTGTATTTGTTGAGTTATGAAAAAATCATAGAAAGCTGAAGAATAGGCATTCATAGAATAAAAACAAGATAACGGCACAAAACAATAGTCTCATTAAATGCATGAATAAACAAAAAGGCCGAAATTGTTTGGCACAGTCTGGAGTCTTCAAATTCAATAAAGCTATTACAAAGGCCTTCTTCCCATTGCTCAAGAGTTTTTTGCAAACTTAACCAACCCCAAAATAAAAGAAACATGGCCGTATTTATTGGCCAGTCCACCGCATGAAGATGCATCAAGAGAAGGGAAAACCATGCATAGAGACCGACGGCCCAGATCATCTCGATCCACTACAACAATCATCGACCAAGAAGTAGCATGCCAGGAAGGCCACGACATAGAATGGAAAACCATGCAGCAACAAGAGAGGACACATAGCAATAGGCGAGTACAAAAGGTCCAGTGGCAATTCCAAGGTAACTGGCGCAGAAACAATCGCCACATGTCGCTCAGACGGAGCCCGAAAAAAGTTGAAAAGATACCCAACAGAAAACCTTGAGAGGGAGCCATGTGGAGTGCTCCAAGAAAAATAGTACAAGGCAGGCCCAACTCAGGATAACAGCCAGAGAGAGCCACACGATATGCAGACAAAGACTGCCAAAAAGCGAAGCGAAAGAAAAGTGAAAAGCTTCATGAGGAATCCATGTGGAGCACTCTGAGGGTAGTGAGCATTTTTATTTTTAAGGCGTATCCGCAAAGGTGAATATAAAACCACAAAGGCTTTGGCAGTTTTTTGTTGAACAATATACTGCCCCTTGCAAAAAGGAAATGATTTTCAATGAATGAAAAACATGCAATAGTGAGTATGCTATGATCCAACAACTACTACATGGCAAGGAGCAATAACTAATGTTATTGATTATAATGAGTAGAAAAAGTATCAACTCAATACCTACCTAATGATATATTCCCACATGTAGTATCTATTAATTTAGGATGCATCAAAGTTAAAGTTATCTTAGGAGAATCTTTTGTTGGAGTGTTGACATTGATTGGAGGATTTCTTCATGCTTTTGTTTCTTTCAAGGGACAATAATAAAGACCACTAGTCATTTATTGTGTATTAGGATACATAGGGACATGAATACCTTGTTCTCTAGCACCACATCATTTTCCACTATAACCAAGTTTTTTTATAAGTTCATAACCTCTTCCATAAATATTTTTCATTTCTTTTGGATTTAGTGGTTGTTCGTAATTAACTTCATCAAAGCATGTTGTATAATTATTTTAGTCTCCTAAAGTGGTTGAAGTGGATGTTTTTGATGGTTCTTTAGAAATTTGTGTTGAAAATACCACTTTTTCTTTTCCCTTTCTAGACTCTTTTACTATGATGTCATATTCGCTCATGAATGTAGGTGTGAAATCCAAGGAACCCAAATCATATTCTAATAACTTTGTGACTTCTTCAATATTCTTCTCTTTTTCTTGTTAGTGTGATTTTGACTTTTGAATTTGTTATCAATGTTTTCATAGGGCTTTGTTTATCTTTTTCAGTGTGCAAACAAATTTTAGGTTTAGGGTCAGCCTTATGTGTGTAAATTTTATTTTTGTAACCATATTTTATTAAATGATGAATCATTGAAGGCCCCACCTCCATTTCATGAATCTATGGTTTGCTTAAAAGAAGGTTATATGAAATATCATGAGGCATAACATGGATAGTAGTTTTCCATGTAGCTTTCCCAATGATAATAGGTAATGTGATCATGCCAAGTAGTTTTTTTCCTATGTTATCAAATCAACGAATATACAAGAAGTCAGGTTCAATCCTACCCTTCTCAATTCCAAGATTGTCCAATAGGTTCACACTACACACACATTAAGGATTGAGCCATTATCAAAAAGGGTTATCTTTATTTCTGTCCTATTAATAATGGCTATGATCTTGAAAGGTTCATATTATTTTTGAACTTCCAAGGAGGGTAAATCACTTTGGAAAAAATAAATATCTAGGTTAATTGCATTCATTCCTTGAACTAGGGATGCCACATCATTCGGGTTTGAAATAGTGGGAACCATGGATTATTGCAATACATTTTGAAGCATACTATGACAAATAGGTGAGGTTTGAATAATATCCCATAAGGATATCTTAAAAGGAGTATTCTTAAGTTGTTCAACAAGATCTTACTCCTTTCCACTAGATGTAAATGAAATCGAGGAGCACTAGGAAAGATAGGTTGAGGCAATGGTAATGAAGTGGGAGTGGTTTGTGGTTTCCTATTGTTCCTTGTATTATATGCATTCAAGCAATGGTATTATAACTTGGTTTTTGTGAAATATTGCTACTATATAGTTTCCTTTTAGATGATTCTAAGATAAGAAGAGGTTTATTTTGAACTTGAGGTTGATGTGAGGGTGGGTAAAGGGTAAGAAGTAGCTCAAGACATAACCTTAAGGGATATCTAATGTGCATAACCCCTAAAGACGTGTCCTTATTTTCATGATCTCTTAGTGAAGTAGAGTCTAATGTCACTTCATCATCTTCATCTAAGGAAGACTCACTACTATTGTTTAAGAGAAATGTATCATTTCTATCATTTTCTTGCACCATGATATCTTCCCTAGTAGGATAGCTTTTAGGATAGGATCAAACAAGATTTTGATCATATTCCATGGTTATATTTTATAAGATAGCTTCATCACAATTAAGGGAAGCACCAAGAGAAGAATAATTACGATTTTATTGCTTACCAATGAATGGATTCTTTCATTCAAATAGATCTTTCTGAATGGTAGGAGAATTAGGAAAGGGACAAACGATACTCTCATGACTCTCAATAAGTGTATCTTCTAACACCAAACTCTCTTCTTTATAAATGTGAAAGATATTAAGAGAACAAATGTTATTGTCATGTTTATCTACACTTATGTCCTCATGTCCTATAATTTCATCAAAATTAGGAGAGATAGGAGAATATAAACAAATAGGATTCTCAATCTTTGAGTCTCTTAACACAAATATATCCCTTTCACAAATGTGTTTCTCATGATTTTCCATGATTCCATCCTCTTTTTCTAAAGAATTCTCACAAGTAGGAGAGATTTTGGGAGATGAATGGAGGCTAGGTAAAGTAATGTTAAGGAATGTTTCAATGATCTCATCTTTTTTTGTCATAATATCTTCCCATGTGGGAGAAGGAGAGGGACAAACAAGACATTCATGATTCTCAATGATTGTATCTTATTTCACCAAGACACCTTCGTCACCAATAGGAGAGGTATCCGGAGAAGAAAAAATATGGTTTCCATGATTATCTATGCCTGTATATTCTTGTATCATATCATCCTCATAAATGGGAGAGATAATATAATTGTAATGAGGGATAGGAAAGGTGATATTAAGGAATGTGTCAATGGTTTGATTCTCTTTCTCTAAGATGTTCTCATAACTAGGAAAAATAGTGGAAGAATGTTTCTTAATGACCTCATTTTTGTGCTCTAAATTGAACTCATAAGAGTGGATGTTGTACTTATAAAATCCATTCTTTACCATTTCAAAACCACATCTCTTGAAAGGAACCATGCTAACATGAAAAGAAAGCTATCTAACTTATGTAATGCTTCAAAAGTGTAAACAAATGTCCTACATATCTGAATATTGTTGATACTGAGGTGATTTTGGAGTCATTTAAAAATGAGTACACTAAATGTACGTTTAGACATAGATGCATATAAAAAAGATTTTTGAAACTATCTAGACTTGTACTATAGGTTACCGATAGGCCTAGGAAGCGAAGAAAACCATAAAAAATCTCAAAAATGTTGGTTTTTGTAGGCGTCCAAGGACTCATTCACCTTGGGGAAAATGGTCTTGGTATTGGGTATTTGAAAATTGAAAAATAGAATTTCTAAGTGATTAGATGTGTTCTCTATTTTAGGGCTCAAACTGGTATTTTTGTAATATAATTTTCTAGAATTCTATGTGCAAATGCAAGTAAAACTAATGACAAAAAATGAACTATGTGGTCATTTTTTAAATGCAAATTTGATCCAATTTTTGAATATGAATGATGAAAAGTACACTAATATGCAAACACTATGCAAAATTAATGTAATATGCATGTAATTTTTTTAATTTTTCAAATTTAAATAATGCAAATTTAAACCTATATATGCAATTAAAACCAATGAAAAATTAAATAACCCTAAATGTAATGGAACTAATGGAAATCTAATGCAGTATCTTGCAAAACATAGATCTAGAGTTAAAGGGACTCTAATTTTTAGAATGCTGTTGTACAAGGTTGGGCTCACCAAATTGAAACATAGAAAATAGAATAGGGAAAATTTCCAAAATGGAAAAGTGGATGTAAAGAGGGAAAATGGGTCCTACATCTCTAATTTCTTTAGGAGATGAGATACACACAATGAAAGGACCTACAACTGAAAGGTGGGTCAAGTCAAAGTGTGAATCCAAAAAGCTCACTTTTTTTACTAAGATGGGGGTATGACTCAAACAACACTTTGGGGAGAAAGATTAAAAATAGCAAGTCAAACCCAAAATGAAAGATATAAAGTCCATCTACAAGATTAAGATCAATTTTGATTGAACCAACAGTCAAATTGCAGATTTGAGAATGGGAAAGTGATGTGTACCAGTCACGAAAAGTGAATTTTCAAAGTTAATTGAGGACTCATTCACCCTATGGTGAATGGGTCCTAGCTATGGCTCCCAAAAAATCAGTTTCTTAGGTTTGTTCTCTTGTGTTTGCACTCCCATATTCTTGAAGCTTCTTATTAGAAAGCTAAAAAATAAATTCTATAGGTCAATTTCCATGAAATTTCAAGAATGATGACAACTTTCGCACCTTTGACAACTTTACAATTTTTCTCTTCAATAGATCTTTCGCCTAAAATCTACAATCACACATCAAGAGAGAAAAGTGTTGTTTTGTTAGGTGAATGGGGGTTTTCCTTGGTAAAACCCCATTTTGGTAATTAAACCTTTTGATGAAATAAAATAGCATGAGGAAATGATGAATGAACAAATGCAATGTCACAAATTACCAAACCCTTGTTTGAATATTGGAATATGGATCTACAAGTTGCATGAAATGGCTTCAATGGATGTGGATCTTGATCATGAAACTTGATTCAAGAAGTAATTCCTTTGGATGCTTGAATGGATCTTGAACACTGTATCATTATATTAGCTCAAATAACATGCATGATGCGAGAATACTTTGACGTGATAATGGAATCTTTATTTCTATAATAATTCTTCGATAATTCTACCCTTGAATGCCTTGAAAATGCTCTTTAAATGTTCTTGAAATCATAAAATTGCTATAAAAAATCATTTCTTCAAAATTGCTAGGTGAAACATATTGAAATGACCTCTTATTTATACATATGTTAACATAAATTAATGAAATTTAAATAACACAAGCTGACATGTGAATAAACATTTGAAAATTTCCATTTTTTTTTTGAAATTTGTCCTAGGCCTAAGTGAGGACCCATTCAATGGGTCCAAGGTCACTTACCTAGGACACACATTCTCCAATGTTAGGTGTTATGTTATGGCATTGATGAATTTTGGGTTTTACCCTTCGTAAATTGCAATTAATTAGGCTTGGATTTTAGTTAGAGGGGCCAATTAAGGAAAATTAACCTCAATTAAATAATAAATCCATAGATTAGTGTGATAGTGTAAAGGTACACCTTATAACACCATAAATAAATAAAAAATTAAGTCTATTTTATTTAAAAGGCCCTAAAATTAATACGAATATGTAAAATACATATTACAACACTAAATTAAGTCATCATTTAGCTCATTTTAATATTATTAATTCCCAAATTAAGTGTGAAAAAGGGGTACTTTTTCCTACACTACAAGGCCTTATACTACCTTCATTACTATGGATGATGCTACCTTCAAGTTTCTCTTGTGAAATTTCAAGATTTCATAGTTTAAATGTTTTGATTTCAATGTTAGTATAGTTAGATTTTAATCCATCAACACATAACTTCTTTACTAACATTGTGCAAGAGCATATGATCCAAAGAGCTAAAACTATTATGTGTGGAGGTGATGAGACACTCTTGGAATATTTCTTCCATCAACACATGAATTTTAAGATAATACTAGTGATCATAGTGAATAAAGAAAGGTTATTCCTAAAGAAGAATCATCCCTCACACCAATATCCACATTAGATACATAGGAGATTTCCAATACACAAATCATCACCATGAGTGATGCCACGGTGGAATACCCACTATAGCATGCAACTTTTGAGTTTCCCATTGCCAACTAGGAGAGAGAACCTATCCTGAAAAATATACTACCTTCAACATTACTCATCTTCTATGGGTTTGTCATGGAGGATCCTGATACCTTCCCTTTTGAGTTTGATGTGATATGTAGAAGTTGTGATTATAGTATAGATTCACATAGCCTCAAATTTTTCCCAACAACATTGAAGGATTCTTCTCTAAGATGGTTTCTGAGTTTGGGAAGAAATTATTTTTCAAATTGGAATACCAAGAAGAAAAATTTCTTGCATAATTAAAGGGACTACTATAGATGAATAAACTAGAAGAGAGATGGTATATTTAGGATTGCAAAAAGGTGGATGAGTCCTTGGAAGACTACATGAAAATATTTGAGTTTTTCCTTAACAAATCCCACTAGAATAGACATTTTGATGATTCTTTAAAGCCAATATCTTAAGGGAGTTCAATGTTCAGATTGCATGGATGCACTTAACCTCATTGGGGTAGAAGATATATCTAAATCACCATTTTATGAGATCTAAAAGGAATGCATGAACTATTCAAGGTCTTTCACAAATAAGGTTAGAGGAGACAAAATGTCTTCCATCAATAACTAATCTGTAAATAGAATTTCAAGAGTTGAATTGAACAATATTCTATCAAATATGAAAGAGGATATTATCGGGAATCTTGATATGTAGTTAGATACCCTCCATATTAAATAGAAGAAGGAAGAGGGAAAATAAGCTGTTACAAAGTACTTCTTACATTGTAGATAGAGAAAGGCTAATTGCAAGTGTAAGAAGGTGGTTGTTATATCTTAAGATATGTAAGGTACACTAGATTTTCATGCATTAAAAGGTGAATATGGACAAGTATTCTATTGAGCTCAAAATAAACCATGACATCCAAGACAAGGTATGCTACAAGATCCTTTGAATTATAACATGTCATTTTCTAGTAACAATTCAAATCATCCTAATTGGAATCCTTAATCTTGGGCCAATATGCAAAACTAGAAATATTAAATTCCTCAAAATAATTGGAATCAATAGTAGAAAAACATGTGGCCATCACAAAATTACCAAGGATATAATTCTCAATGGACATCCCAACACAACCAATGGCAACCTCATTGGAAAAGAGGTCAGTAATGGAAAAATCAAAATATAAATTATCAACAGTCATAGTAGCCCCTTGTAGTCACAATAGTAGAACATTATGCCAAATCCAATGAATCTAGTACCACAACCACCTAGAGCACCTCAACTGCTAGCCCAACCTACATTTAACCCCAATAACAAGTATGTTCATTAGGCTTATGCTAATAAAGTTGTTTAATACCCTAATTATTGGGTAGAGGTGAGTGATGTCCAACTCAAATCTAGGAAAATGTTGGTTGTACCTTAATCTCCTCAAATCACTAAATTGGTTGATTAGGAACCCCTAGCAGAGACCTTAGAAAACCAACCTAAGGAGACTGAGTCAAATCAGGTTAACCAAACCAATCAAAGTTTAGAGCCTCCATTCCCTGAAATATAAGCAATTCAAAGGCATCAAACATAATTTGGCACTGACTTGGGATAACTTAAAGATGTGTGTATGAGGAACCCCTTATCTAATCCATTAAGGAATTTCTTAACTATACTTAAATAGTGATATAACTATGCCTTAAAAATTTAGGTAGGAAGAGAAGATATCATCACACTATACATGTCCTATGAGAACTTGCAAACATTATGTTGGGAAACATAACTATCCCTAAGTATGAAAACACTATGAGTCCTATTTTGGATTTAAAGATAAATGACACTCTCATTAAGAACACCTTGATTGACTTGGGAGAAGCTATTAATGTAATGAATAAAGGGATAATGAAGTTGTTACAGTTGATAGAACTCAAACCTACACTTTTTTTTTTACAGCTGACAAATATGCCCAAAGTTAAACTTGAGGCTATAATTGAAGACTTGGTAATAATATTGGATTCATGGGAGTAACCTACAAATTTCATGGTATAGCCACCAAGACCTAATCTTGTAGGCTACCCCTCATTTTAGGAAGACCTTGGTTGGCAATAAAAAATGCCTTTCTAGGTTGCGGGTCTAGGAATATGATTATCTATAATAGAAATGTGATGAAGAAATTGGTCCTTTATTCACCAGCCTTGCCACATGCAGACCTAGAACAAATCATTTGGCCTACCCTAGATGACGACGATCAGTATTCCTTACAAAACTTGATGACTATTGAATGCTATCATTTTTTAGAAAACCATGATGAATATGACTTGATAGTAAACATCATGAAAAATAACTATGGTAGGGACTTGTAGCATCATGACTATCTAACGTGTCTATAGGATCCTCTACAAAATTTGATTCCTAATAGATCATCTGGGTTAATTTCTGAAATATTGCACACCTTGTTACCACAGTAATGTGTCTAAAACATAATAGCACTTGGAATCTCATTAGTTCAAACAACTTCCAAGACTTTAGAGATAATGTTGGGTAAATCATTGAATGTTAATAGTCAACTAAATGATATATAATAGACCTTAATAACAAACATGCTACAATTACACACAACAACCTTTTCATGAGATTACAATGACATGAAAGGGGTAGACCCTAACTTGTGCACACATAGTATTTATATAAATTATGGTTTTAAACCCATAAGGCAACCACAAAGGAGAATGAACCCTATAGTTAGAGACATAATTAAATCAAAATTGTAAATTTTGCTTGATGTAGGCTTTATCTATCCTATCTCTAATAGTCAATGGGTGTCACCTTTGGTAATTATCCCAAAGAAAGGATGAAAGTGGAAAGTGTGTGTAGACTACTAAGAACTAGATGCTACAACTAGGAAAGACCACTTTCCACTCCCCTTCATTGACCAAGTACTTGATTCATTAGAAGGAAATAAGTACTTCTCCTTTCTATATGGATAAAGTGACTACAACCAAATAAATATTACCTCAGAAGATTATGAAAAGACAACTTTCACATTCCCATGGGGTATATATGCTTATTATTCCCTACCATTTGGGATATGTAATGCACCAACCACCTTTTTGAGGGTAGTACTAAATATATTATCACATTTTACACATGATTACATGGAATTTTACATGGATTATTTCATTACTTATGCAAACACATATGATGCAGCACTTGGAAATCTAGAGATGGTGCTAAAAAGTTGCCAAGAACACAACTTATCCCCGAGTCATAAA
Organism: Sequoiadendron giganteum; assembly: GCA_007115665.2. NCBI lineage: Eukaryota > Viridiplantae > Streptophyta > Pinopsida > Cupressales > Cupressaceae > Sequoiadendron > Sequoiadendron giganteum. The sequence goes on along the minus strand of CM021105.1, from coordinate 572,213,649 downwards.
AATGTTCCATGATGATGATAGAAGGTATTGTATTAGGAAATATTGTGTCAAATGAAGTAATTCAAGTGGATCCCTACATAATTAATGTAATCCCAACTCTACTTGTGCCCCAAAGAGAAAAATATGTTTGAAGTTTCCTAGGACATGTTGTGTATTATAGGATATTTATTCAAGACTTTAGTAAACTTGCAACTCCACTATTTATTTTACTATTCAAATATGTAGAATTTGAGTGGAAAAACACTTGTCAACACTCCTTTGAATCACTCAAGGTAGAATTTACAAAAATTGCTATCTTGATAGGACCAAATTGACCTTACCTTTCCATATCCATAAAGTTGCTTCTAATTTTTCTATAGGATTTGTACTTGGATAGAAGGAAGGCAACAAAGAGTGTGCCATATATTACAATAGAAAAAATATACAAGGGGAAAAACTCAATTATATAGTGAAAAATAAAGAGATGTTGGTAGTAGTATATGCAATAAACAATTTTATGCATTATATTACAAGATATCTAATGTTCATACATAGTGACCATATAGAAATAAGGTATCTAATGAGAAAACTAGTGGTTGCTGGAAGGCTTATTAGATGGTTATTTTTGCTTCAATAATTTTATATTAAACCATTATGGATAAGCTAGGTAAAGAAAATATAGTGGAGGATTTTCTATTAAGACTACCAACCAAATTAGAAGAAGATGTTGATAATTATTTCCTAGATGATCATTTATTTTCTTTATCTTTACATAAAACTTGGTATGTAGATATTGCCAACTATATTGTAGTGTGAAAGACACCACCCCATTTCTCACCAAGATAAAAAGAGGCAATAGGTTCATAAGAGATGTCCTTACTCCTAGATAGTTGGATACTTATTCTACATAGGACCAAATAACACAATGATGAGATACATAGAACAAGATGAAGTATACGATATATGCATAGTATACTATGATGAATATATGGGGGAAACTTTGGAACAAAGAGGACAACTCTTAAGATTCTCAACACTAGATATTATTGGAAAAATATTACTAAAGATGAAATGAAGTATACTAGGGGTTGTGATAGGTGTCAAATAATGGAAAGGCAAACAAAATTAGATGAAATTTCATTGCACCATAGTTAGCAATAAAACCATTTGAAAAATGAGGATTAGTCTTTATTGGACCCATATCACCAGCATTAAACAAAAATGAATACATACTGGTATGCACAAATTACCTTACAAAGTGGGTGGAGGTTAAGGATCTATAATTTGCAAGAGATATGGTAATGTGAAAAAATTTCTCTATGAGGACATATTCACAAGATATGGAGTTCCAAGGGAGATTTTCACAGACCAAGGACCCTATTCTACATTAGAGATAATCACAAAATTGGCTCAACAGTATGAGATAAAACATAGGAAGTCAAAACCATAGCATCGTCAAGCTAATAATAGGTTTAACTCACAAATAGGGAAATTGAAAATATTCAAACAAAGTCAGTGCAAAATCATAGGAAGGATTAGGAAACTATTTTGCCGAAGGTAGTTTGGGCCTATAGGAAAACATGGAAGACCACAAGAAAATTCATATTAAATGATTTGGTGTATGGGAATAAATTAGTACTTCCTATTGAATTTGAATACAAAATATTGAAGACAATAATTACATTGGGCATGGTCTTGTCTACAAGTCAGTACGAGAGATTACACAACCTAAATGCACTTCATGACATAATAATGGAATCCATGCACCACACTAACATTTTCCAAAATAAAATAATCAAATGGGATGACCAGTTCAAAAATCCAAAGGAATTTTGTGTAGGTGATTGGGCTCTCCTTTATGACTTAAGATACAAAGACTACAAGGAGAAATTATAAACTAGATGGTTGGGTCCATCTAAGATAAAATAAGTATTTCCAAATGGAGAATTACACCTACATACAATTGATGATATCATGTTATCATTATTGGTTAATGGGCATAGATTGAAGATTTACAAAAATACATTTAAGCAGGATGATTTCCTTCTTTCATTAATTCAACAGTTTAAACCTACAATTGACAACTCAGCAACAAAGACTACAAGTTCTATAAAAGAATTATTGGATGAGATACTCATTTCAACAACTGATATTTAACAAGTATAATTCCACTACATCATTCAAATGTACACACTGCATAAGTGACAATCAACAACATTCATTATCTAAAATAGTCAACAAAGCAATAGGGACCTATAGCATAACGCCTGAAGGTGGAAATTTTTTAGAAAGAACATATTACTACAAGCACCTTATAGCACTTTTCTAACAATCATTTAATATTACCACAACATCCATCTATACATCTAGCCACATATATTTCATTCTATCCATTCACACATACCAATTCCACCACCTTTCTCGATTACCACATACTATGCATTAATTTCACCCCACCTAGTTCATATACTTTGCAGCCTTTTCATTCTATCATTCACCACACATTATTCATATGTTGTCATCATTTCAAATTACCTTTGCACAATTTTTAAAGCAATTATGGCAAGTCATTTCAAATTCAGCCACAAGCTATCAACAATCACTTCACATGAGTTTAGTTCTATTCCAACATATTTATATAGGTACACACATTAAATTCTCATAATTAACATTGTGATTATTAATTTTTAGCATGTTTATACATTACTTCATGCATGTTGAACATATCTAAATTTATTCCCACTACCTTTCATTAAACCCTCCACCACAACCATACCACCAAGCTCAAACACTTAGTATCTTTAGTTGGGGGAGGTTTCCTTATTTATTTGATCTTCAAAAAATATCTACAAGATTTTAGGCCATTTTATCTTTCCTCTATTTTTTAAACAATCCAAGCTTAGAGGAGAGAAATAGGTTTAAAGGAAACTGGATTGAGAGGTTTCAAGCATACAAATATTGTGAAGGTGATGTAGCTGGATTAATGAAGAATTAAGGGATTATAGAATAGTAGCAATATTATGGGAGGTGACATTATTCATAGGGAAATAGTTGTACACACCCAACTATTAGAAGATAGGCTAGTATTACCCATTTTTCAACATGGTAGTTGGTTGGAGTATTTCTTGAAGCTTATAGAGTACTGTAGACATCCAAATTTGACCACTTCCATATGATAAAAATAGTCTACTCTATTCATCTATCTCATTAATAGTGATTAAATAATTTATTTAATCATTATGTCATTCTATGCCTAAGGTTCCTAAAGTATGTAATTAAATAAAATAAATACTTTAACCTATCCCTTTTCTTCTCTAAATTAAATAAATATGACAAATTATTTAATTTAGTCTTTTAACCCATTTGGATTAAAATCAATTTTTAATTCCCCTTTTTCTCTATCCTTGTCACATTCTCCATAACCGTCTTTTAATCTAGATTAAATTAATTAATCTATGATTAGGATGTGCACCGCTTAATCTTGATTAAGTGTCACATTCTCCATTATCTCCCACTTGCCTCTAATCTCTCATTAATTATCCTAATTTTGTGTTTGCACAACCTTAATTAGAATCATTAGCCACATTTAGCTTACCTTTTGTGGTCAACCTTCCCACTTACCATTTTTAGCTTGGACTCTCTTCCCCATGTGAATTTTTAATTCACATTTATTTTCCCAAAGTTCCTCTCTTCCCCATGTGAATTTTTAATTCACTTTTGTATTTCCAAAGTCTTCCTCATCCCCCATGCAAGATTCTAGAAGGCTTGACTTGTCACTTTACATGTGCCAAGGACTTCTAAAACCTTGGACTTGTCACATCACTCACATGTGACAAATCTCCAGCTTTTTGGAGACCTTTTACCCAATAAACTCTCCAATGAATGTAAATTTTTAATTTACATTTATTCTTCCAACCACTTCCCCTTTTCCCATGAAGATTTTTGATGAATTCTAAAATTCCTCAAAAGTCTCTTTCATCCTCATTTGGGGACAAGAAGTTCCTTTTTGAGGAAATCTTCTCATCCCCCAAGGTACCTCAAAGGTATTTGTCCTTTATCCACCTCATGCACTTCTCTTCCACCTCTTGTCCTTCTCCTCCACCTCATTTCCACATCACTCCACCCTAAGACATCTCACATTTCACATGTCAAGATGTGGGGGCTTGTGAGTCCTCAACTCACCATAGCCCTTCATCTTGATCTTGTTGGATCAATCTCAACCATTGAATTCTCTAGAGAATTCCAATTGTCTTATAAATACCCCCTCACTTCTCCCATTTTGAGAAAAAGTCTTTTGCTACCAAACTCTTGTCAATTTGCCATTTGAACTTTCATCTCATAATCATCACATCCTCATCCACTTTACATATCATTTTGCATATTCAACATAGCTTGTCATCTAAGGAGCACACAACTCTTCAAGATCAAGGGTCAACCAAGGAAAGAGTAGCATAGAAGGTATAACAAACAACAATCAATTTGTTTATCTTTCTTTCATGTTATCCATTTTCTTAGACTAATCATTGAGGTGCCCTTTTATCCTGTTATTTCCTCTTGTTTCATTATTAGTTTTTATCTAGCATCTCACATTAGGACTTGATATTTTATTAGGATCACATTTCTAGCACGCCTGGTGGGACCCACAAAGGGGTCTTTTTCTTTTATGTTTTCTATTGTTTGGCTTGTTTGTAGGTTCAGGTCGTAGAGGGGTAGATTTTCCCTCATGGGCACTATAGAGGGGCGGATACGCCCTCACAATCTGACGTTTCTACCAATTTTTACTGCAGAAGTGCGGATACGCCCTCACAATTCGACATTTCTGCCAGTTTTTACTACAGAAGTGCAGATACACCCTCACGATCCGACTTTTCTATCAGATTTTACTACAAAAGTGCGGAAATGCCCTCATGATCTGATGTTTTGCAAATAGTTTTTTCTACAGAAGTGCAAATTCACCCCCACATTTCGACGTTTTTTGCCTAACTATTTTCCACAAAAGTGCAAATTCCACCCCACAGTCCAAAATTTTTCCTAACTGTTTTCTGCAGAAGTGTGAATACGCCCTCATGATCTGATGTTTTGCTAACTGTTTTCTATAGAGTGGTGGATTTACCCACCCGATTCAGCTTTTTTCACTGCAGAGGGGCAGATTTTCCCTTAATAGCACATTTGGGAAGGTAAAAAAGTGCATTTTAGCTTCGTTTTTGTCTCTCTTTTTTGTTGTTTTGTGCTCTAATCCTCTAACCTTGTTTGTTGGTGGGTGAAGTCAGATTTCTTGCTAATATCTTGAGTGGTTTGCTGAAAATCACAACGAAAAAGAGATAAAACAACTAACATTTGCTTCCAGGGCCTTTGTTTTATTCTGATTTTTGAAGTCTTTCCTTACTACTTTATCTATTTACCTAGTATAAGTAGGGGAAAGTAACATTTTTTGCTTGTTGTGTCTATTTTATTTTTTTTACTTTAAGGGGGCATTAGTTTGTTTTCACCTTCCTCCTTTGCACTTTGTGTGGATCCGAAGGGGGTAGTTGGAAACGATTAGTGTCTTCTTCTTAGCGGGACCTATTTGGGGATTTCATCACCCCAAGGGGCGATCCCAACCATGCGTACCAACAGGGTATATAAAGGGGGGAGAGCCAAAGCTATACCCCAATCTAGTTGCATCATAATTGGTGAAGCATTGAAGCTAGGGTGATACCTAGATAGACATGAAGAGTTGGTCTGAGCCTTTCAGTATCTTGTTGGGGCTCCTAACTCATGCTTGTGATGGGCTGGTGTTCATGGTTGTGCCTCATGTACCAAGCATATATCGAGGACTCCCTAGAAACCTTGTTCATCCTAGAGTAAGACCTTTGCCAGCTATACCCCTTAATACTAATCATAGGATTGTGCTTGTTAAAAGTGTCTTTCTGTGAAAAGCCAATAAATTTTGATAAGTCAGAACTTTCATTGAGTCATTCCAAGTCCTTTCCATAATCTCTCATTTCCAAACCAAGTCATTGTTCTTGCAGAGGGGAGGATTTTCCCCCCTGTTTCAGCACTTTTTATTGTAAAAGTGCAAATATGCCACCTTGTTTCAACACTTTTTACTACAAAAGTGTAGATATGTCCCTTGTTTCAGCACTTTTCATTGCAGAAGTGCAGATACGCCCCCTTGTTCCGATGTTTCTGATAGTTTTACTGTAGAAGTGTGGATACGCCCTCTGAACAGACAATTTCATCCATTTGACCATTCTAAATCTCTGTTTGAACCCCCAAAGTCTCCATTTGACCATTTGATCATCCTAAACACTCATCTAACCAATCCAAACATCCATTTGACCAGTCCAAACCTCCATTTAACCTTTCTAAAATGTCCATTTACCACATTCAAATTGATCATTCCACTATTTGGGATACCCATCTTATCGTGTGACCTAAACATTTCCATCAAGACATCTTCCATTTTGCATTTATCATCATCTCTCAACACAAAATCCCTCAAACATATTTTTAGGAGTTATCTCCCGAATTGACCAAGGCATTAAGTTGATCATTATCCTACATAATCAATCCTTGTCTTCAACCTAATCAATCCACTTCTATCTTGAGGTGAATTTGTGTTGTAAGTCAATATCATTGACCCAAATCAATCCCCTTCCATCTCAAGGCAGATTCGGTGTCATGATCATTGATTTGGCTAACTCAAATTGATCAACCAACATCTTAAGTCACCTAGGGTGGTTTCCAAATTAGGTTTTAGGATCCCCTCCATCAACCAATCCTCATCCAAATCATCCAATTGATACATCATCAATTGATCCAATCAAATTCAATCATCATCCAATCATCCAATTGGATATATCATCAATTGATCCAAACAATTCAATCATCAAATTGATACATCACTATTTTGATGCAACAAATCCAATCATCACTCCACTAACTAAATTTCGATACATCATCATTTTGATCTATTATCTAAATTAATTCATCTTAAATTTTCATTCATCTATTATTATTACTTGATTCAATAATTCCACTGATTAAATTTGATATATTTCATATTTATCTTAAAATAATCTAATCTCAATCAAATCATCATCAAATTGATACATCATCAATTGATCTATCATCTAATTCCAATCCAATCTTATCATCCAAATACACCAAAGAATTTTATTATCTAATTCATCTTTTCCATCTTTCTAATTTGGGGCTCCATTAAATTGATATATATTAATTTGATCTTACTATCTAATTTAAATTAATTAATTTAATTATTAGCTAGAGACTTATCTTTAGAGATTGTAATTCCTTTTTAAATCACCTGGGTTGTTTTTTTCCTTCCTAAACCTGCTCACAAACAAAAGTAGGAAATTTAAGTGCACCAAATGTAAACTCAAGGTATGGTTCTCAACCAAATGTCCTCTAATATTCTAATATATTCTATATTAATTCCTATAATGACATCCCATCCAACCAAACACCGACATCCAAATATCACACCCCAACACCCAGTATTTTGCACCATTTACCGACCCAAACCCAAGCCCACTAACATCCCCATTAATCCCTACAACGTCCAAATGACCAACTGTCCCCAAACCAATGACAAGATCCCTCACACCTCACTCCAAGGACAAACCAACGTATTCATCTCTCATCAGATCAAGTTAATATGTCTCATTTAGTATATTGACTCCTAATAAACTTTACAAAATGTTCCATAAAAATTCCTCCTCACTGCCCCTACAAGTAACCCACCCAAAAATTGGCACCACCTCTGAAATCTTGTCATCCATCAAGTCCAAGAATATCCTCATCTTCTAGCCACCACATCTACCATTCCACCACCTGATCCTAATGATCTTTATACCTATGGTATAAGCCACATATATCCATTTCCTGTTTCCATTTGTTTTCTCCTCCCCCATATTCTAATATTGGGGGCACACCTCCACTTACCAATGTGCTACCTCCTGCATTTCAACAACCTCTAAATAATCCACACCAATCCACCACACTACCGACACCTCCACAACATGTTGCTACTATTATAGCTTCACCTCAACACTTGCATCCACAAAATCTACAACACACTTTCATTCTCACACAACCATCACACCAAGTGGTGCAACATACGTCTCAACAACAACACATCTCACCTCACCCATATCAACAACAACAACACATCCCATCTCACACATCTCAACAACAACAACACATCCCATCTCACACATCTCAACAACAACAACAACACATCCCATCTCACCCATCTCAACAACAACAACATATCTTATCTCACCCACCTCATCAACAACAACAATGACCTCCACAACCACATGTGCATATTGTTACACAAACACATCATAATCCACTTACTAAGTACCTCTATCATCCCACAAGCACATACAATGTTCCATCCCACATGAATCCTCATCAAAATAGGCAAAACCAAATGCATACCCAACCGCCACCTTACACCAATCTTTCACAACCACAATATCATCCCCACCAACAAACAGTGAACCCATACCCATATGCCACACAACAACCCACCATTGTGCAACAATACCAATCCTATCCAGCCTACTTTCAACAACAACAAACTCACCAACAGGGGACACCTTATGCTTTGTATTACCAACAACCATCATCACATCAACAAAGAGGCCCTACCTCTACGTATTACCAAAATACTATGCAGCAACATGACCCCTCTCTTGTTTCCTACTATCAACAACAAGTGGCTCCCACTCAACACAATCAACCAATGCATTCATATCCAATTCAACTCGTTTATGATCCAACAATGGTAGGGCCATCCTCATCATATCCACAATATTATCCATACAATCAATCCACTTTGACTCCCATGACTCCCGTCAATAAGGACTTGGAAGAAGTAAAAGCAACATTAAAGGACTTACAAGTTGGAGCGGATAAACAATCATTCAAGTTTGAGGACATATGTCCCTATCCTTTTGATCCCTCCATCTCCTTGATTCCTTTTCCTAAAAATTTTGAGATACCCAAATTCAATAAATACAAAGGAACCAAGGATCCTAAAGCTCACCTTCAAGAATTTTATGCTCATTTCCAAGAGGTCATGCATAATGATAACTATCTTATCCAACTTTTCCCTAAAAGTCTACAAGGGGTTGCCCTCAACTAGTTTATGGGTCTTGAAAAGGGATCTCTAAAAACCTTTGCACAATTTTCCAAATAGTTCGTCTCTCACTTCTCTTTTAATCTAGAGAAAGATATTGACACACTTGATCTCCTCAAAGAAAAACAACGTGATGGAGACCTTTGCAAGCTACTTGCAAAGATGGCATGCCTTGGATAGCAGGATGAAATCCCCACCAACAAAAAAAGACATGGTCACATTATTTATCAAAAACTGCCATCCAGATATGGCTCATAATTTCCAACTCCATTGTATCACCACCTTTTCAAGACTTGTGGAGAAAGGCCCCATCTTAGAATGAGCCTTTGTCGCAAAAGGACAAGTCAAACATTTCAATTCTGATAGAGAGAAATCCTTTGGGGATAAACCTCGTTATTGGAATAGAAATAAAAATGTTGTCAATGATGGTGTCATTGACACCAAACATGTTCAAGTGGCCACCACCACACAAAGATATCCTCTCCAACAACAACCATCAATTCAGAATGCCATATCCATCTCCCAAGGGGCACCATGACAACAAGCCAACCAAAATAACCAAGGGGAAACAAACGACAATTCACTCAGTTGGGAGAACCCCTTAGCATGGTGTTTAATCAGCTTCTTCAAGCTAATCACCCCATCGCATATCCTATCACCAAACCTCTTAATACGTCTAAACCCAAGCCTGCTTGGTTTAAAGACAATGAATACTATGAATTTCACAAGATTAAGGGACATACCTTATAAAAATGTCAAGACCTAAAAACCTACATTCAAGGTCTCATTGATCGAGGTGAAATCCATGTAGATGCTAATGCATAATCTTTGGCCAATGCTCAATTACAAATATATCAATATACCTTTCCTAACCATAATCAGGGTCCTAATACGTCCAACTTAAATCCTGGACCTAGCAATAATAACAGGCAAGGTAATAGTACCAAAAATATCAGCTACAAAAGTGTACCATAAAATTATCAAGGTGTGGTTTCATATGTAGAACAAGTGGAGCCATGTGTATCCATGATACATGTTAAAGGAAAAGATCCACAATGTACTGTTACCAGTCGGTGAACCCACATCAAAATCCCAACAGCACCTCCATCTACCCAACGACCATCCACCAATTCCCAATATAACATCCTAGACCATCTAGGTAAGACTACAACCCAAATATCCATTTTGGATCTGCTAAAGTCATCTCCCATACATCAAGATATCTTAACTAAGGCTTTGCAAAGAACACAAGTGCTTGATAATTTTGACCCTACCTAATCTCAAGCATTGGTAGGAAATATCTCATCGACCTATCAGTTAGCCTTTAGCCAAAAGGACATGCCACATCTTGATTCAAGCCACAACCGCCCCCTCCATCTCGAGGTCGGTGTCAATTGTCAAAAGGTAAAAAGGGTACTGGTAGATAATGGTTCGGCACTAAATCTCTGCACATTAAAATTCATACAACAGGTTGGATACACCCAAGCTGATCTGAGAAATCAAGTGATCACCATAAAGGCCTATGATAATGCAAAGCGAGATTCTGAAGGCATTATTTGCCTCCCTATTCAAGTGGCCCCCATTGTACAATACACTATGTGTCATGTTCTAGATCTTGAACTCCCATACAACATCCTTCTTGGTCATCCATGGATTCATTCTATGCAAGCCGTCCCATCCACCTATCACCAATGCTTAAAGTTCCCATTTCAAGGAATGGAAGTCACCATACAGGCCGACCCTCAGCCTTTTGAATATTGTCATGCCTTGGAAGCTTCTTTTCCACATTCACATTATTGCCCAAGAGTCGAAATAGGAGCATCCCCAACATCTAACCCTATCCCATCCACCAATAGAGTAAACACTTCATCCCCACCATCATCCACATCTGCTTCCACCGTCACCAAGGTCCAGATCATAGATAAGGGATGTGGTGAATACAAAATGCATACCACACTCAATGTGGCAACCATGCCACCTTCGCCTCGCACATATGGACAACCAATTCCGTCGCTACCAAAAGTGGAAGAAAAGACACTTACCCTTACTTCCAAGAACATGGGGTCAACAAAATTCAATGATTTGGGATCCCTCCAGGATCAAATGGATGATGATATCAGTCAATGGGTTTATCAGGAGGAACTTGAGCCACCACGTCCTCTTATAGAATACTTTCAAGAAGTATATCCATGTGCCTCTAAGTTCATTGAAAAGTGTCATTACCAAGGCAGAGGCCTTGCTGCAGAAGAACAAGGAAAATGTTTTCCCATTGAAGCAACTACCATCTAACCAATAAATTTGGGCTTGGATTATGATACCAAATAGAAGGGTCATGCAACATCCTCTAGCACTTCTAACAATGTTAGTATTGACAACCGTTCCCTTGAAGACATACTAGAGGAAGAGTCCATCATACATGCGTACGATGATTTGAATCACATTGACCTCCCCACCATGTTTGAATGATTATCTGTTTGTACCATTAATTTATCCCTTAAACATCCTGAGCTTATCGATCATGACCTACAAGGTAGTGCACCTATTAGCACATTTCCCTCAAAGGATATATATGTACATCTAATGGGATTGGGGGAAGATGAATGCCCTAATTGTAAAAACAAAAAGAAATAAAAGAAAAATGGGTCATCAAGTGAAAACCTCACCGAGGTGCTTTTTGACTATGAAAAAGTAAAAACAAAGGATGTATCTGACAGTGAAAACCTTAATACGGCACTGAAAGATGGGGACATTCATCTTCCCCTTGTAGGAACACAACTATTTGAGCAATCTTCAATTCTCAATGAAGAAACACAAGAGGTGAATTTGGGGACAGAAGAAATTCCAAGGATCACCTATGTGGCCAAATCTTTATCTGAAGAAGAGTATCGCACCATTGTCCACATTATTCAAGAAGGGGTTATCAACTTTGCATGGGCTTATTCTGATATGCCTGGCCTGGATCCTAACCTTGTTTTACATCATTTGGATGTTCGTTCAGATGCCAAACTTGTCAAGCAAAAACATCGAAAGATGTGCATGCAGGTGGCACTATTAGTTAAGAAATAATTGGAGAAATTATTGGATGCTGGTTTTATTAGACCCATCAATTATTCTGATTGGATTTCCAATATAGTACCGATTTCTAAATCTAACGGAGACATCAGAATTTGCATAGATTTCCAGGATCTCGACAAAGCTTGTCTGAAAGATGACTTCCCCTTGCCTAACATTGACATGTTGGTTGACATCACTATAGGACATGAGATGTTATCCCTCATGGATGGCTACTCTGGCTACAATCAGATTCAGATTGCCCCTGAAGATCAACACAAAACAGCTTTTACAACACCTTGGGGTACTTTCTGTTACAATGTCATGCCCTTTGGTCTCAAAAATGTTGGGGGCAACTTATCAACAGGCAATGACAGTTATATTCCATGACCTCATCCACATCATCATGGAAGATTATGTTGATGACCTACTGGCAAAATATGGAACCAGAGAAGAACACTGTGCCATTCTGAAAAGGATCTTTGAGCACTTAGAATAGTACAAGCTTCGATTGAATCCAAAAAAGTGTGTGTTCGGTGTCACATTAGGGAAACTCTTGGGCTTCATAGTGTCCCAAAGAGGCATCAAGGTTGACCCGGCTAAGGTAAAAGCTATCATGGATATGCCTCCACAAAGAAACCTAAAACAATTAAGGAGCCTCCAAGGGAAACTATAATCCATCCACCAGTTTATAGCCCAACTTGCAGATAAATATCAGTCATTCACCCACCTTCTCAAGAAAGACACCAGCATCAAGTGGAATCAATAGTGTCAGTTGGGTTTTGACATGATCAAAGGATACTTGGCCCACCTGCCAATCTTGATGCCACCTATCCCTGGAAAACCCCTCTTATTGTACATATCTGCCACATCAGTTGCATTGGGGGCATTATTGGAACAACATCATGAATCCTCAAGGGAACAAATGATCTATTACATTTGTTGAACACTGATCGGCTATGAACTCAATTATTCACCAATGGAAAAGGCATGTCTTGCTGTGGTCTTCAGCACACAAAAGCTATGCCACTATATGCTTACCCATCCTATAAAATTGATATCCAAAGTTGACCCCCTCAAGTACGTGTTATCCAAGACAGCCCTGACTGGTCGAATGGCTAAGTGGATCATGCTCCTCAGTGAGTTTGATATAGAATATGTGGATAGAAAGGCCATTAAAGGACAAGTAATAGCGGATCAGTTGGCAGATGCCCCGTTAGTGGTTGCGTATCCCACAAAAATTGAATTTCCAGATGAAGAAGTATTTGCACTCTCAGAAGCCACCACTTGGACACTGTACATTGATGGATTACACACTCATAATGGATCAGGGGCAGGAGTCTTGCTTATCACCCCCCAAGGCGATTGCATACCAAAATAATTCAGACTAGATTTTCCCTGCACCAATAACATCTCTGAATATGAAGCCCTTCTCATAGGCCTCAAAATTGTAGTCCAATGGAACATCACTCATCTGCAAGTTTTTGGGGACTCCCAGTTGGTCATAAAACAAGTCAACGATTAGTTCCTAACAAAAGATGAAAAGTTGTTGCCTTAAAAATAAATGGTGGATGATTTCAAAAAGTATTTCACCTCCATCCAATTTGAGCAAATCTTGAGACTCTAGAATAAGGCAACGGATGCTATGGCTACCATTGGCTCTCTCCTCAACATGCCAAAACATTGCACAAATTGTTAGTTCTTTGTCAAGCAACTCCTAATCCTAACGTACGATATCCCTGAGAGTGACATGGTGTGTGCTATTGTAGGTCTTGAATCCCCTTGGTACCATGACATTTACACCTACATTCATGACAACACCCTCCCACCTGATCTCACGAGAAACCAACGTAAATCATTTATCCAACACACTGCTCATTACACCATTATCGATGATACACTTTATCAACATGGATATGATGGAACTATCCTCTGTTGTTTAGATGAAACTAAAGCTCACACAACATTAACAGAAGTGCATAGCAGTATTTGTGGAGCCCATTCTAATGGTATGGCCCTAGCCAAAGGGATTCTCAGAGCAGGATATTATTGGCCCATAATAGAATAGGATGCTTGTGAGTATGTCAAAAAGTGTCTTCTGTGTCAACAACATGCAGATTTGATTCACACTCCAGCACAAGACCTCCAACCCATCATGACACCTTGGTCATTTTCACAATGGGTTTCGACTTGATTGGAAAGATCTACCCTCCATTTTCTAATGGACACACCTTTATCATCACAGCCACTGAATCCTTCACCAAGTGGCTGGAAGCAATTCCACTCACTCAAATCATTGGTGTTCATATCTCTAAGTTCATCCTCTACCATATCCTCTACAGGTATGGTATCCCCTCTGCCATCATCACCAACAATGGAAAGCCATTCAAAACTAAGTGTATGAAGATCCTTTGTGACACATATCATATCCAACATCATTGGTCCACTCCCTATTACCCCCAAGGTAATGGACAAGCAGAAGCAACAAAATAAACATTGATCAAAATCATTAAGAATATGGTCAATAGCACTGGCCACGATTGGAACCTCCATATCCATCCTGCTCTTTGGTCCTATCATACATCCATCTGCACCCCTACTAGTGCTACTCCATACTCTCTTGTCTATGGTGCTAAAGCCATCTTGCCAATCGAAGTTGAAATGCCCTCACTCCGAATCTCCCTCAAGAATCTCATCACTGATGAAGACACCCAAGTGGCATGCTTGGCACAATTGGAATTGTTGGATGAAAAATGGGTCAAGGCATATAACCATCTACAATCCTATCAACACCGACTCAAAAGGAGCTACAATAAGAAAGTCCACCCTTGCCAATTCAATTTTGGTGATTTGGTCCTAAAAGAGAATTAGCGAAATCAACAAGATCGAGAGAAAAAGGGTAAGTTTGAAGCAAACTCGTTGGGCCCTTATATCATCACCACAAAGTATGGTTCATGTGCCTATAGGCTCTCCACTCCTAAAGGCGAGCCCTTGGAGGAACCCATAAAAATCATGCACTTGAAGAAGTTCTACACTTAGGTTAGCTAGTGTATCCTTCCTTGTAAAAGTCAAAAATACAAAAAAAAAAAATCAAAAAAATCAAAAAAATCAAAAAAATCAAAAAATCAAAAAATCAAAAAATAGTAAA
>CM021105.1:571462280-571504535 GCA_007115665.2 Sequoiadendron giganteum | reverse complement strand
GATCTTCTTTATATGAATTCAAATCCTCATAAGACCAATCAAACACATGTTTGTACTTTATCATCAATGTAATCAGAATTCTTTTGATGGTTAGGCTTATTTTCTTTCCAATCTAAACCCTTTTTGGTGCTAATTCAGTTCCTAGATTTATTTCTTTAATATCATTTTTTCTTAACAGGTGTCTATTTTATGAAAGAACGATAATTCCCATCATATACTCTCTCCAATTCCACAAGCCCTTTGGGAAGCTTGTTGGTTTTAAGCTACAAAAATTCTTGACAAATACAGTCTATTTCCCATCCACTTCTTCCATAAAAGCATTGAAATCAATCTCTTGTGTTTCATACTGGTCTATACAATGAAGAAACTTCAAAAGGTCAGTATCATTATGAAAAACCTACCAGCTATATATGTTGTCATGGACAACAAGTCTTGTTTTTAATTCAACCTAAGATACTCCTACCAAAGTGATATCATCTTTTTTTAAGGCTACACTAGCCAAAATTTTTGCCATCAAATTTTTAGACCTATCTATCCAATCAATTGAAAATGCATCTAATAGTTCAACTATTTACCACACAAAATTTCTATATTGCTTCATCCTCTTGTTATTTGCAACATAATTTGATCTAACTTGTGACAAAACTAGCTTAGAGTCTCACAAGATAGACAACAACTTAATCTTATGTTTGATAGTCATGTTCAAACCAATCAACAAGGCTTCATACTCTGCCAGGTTATTTGTACATTCTAAAGCCAACAAAAATGAATATTTAAATGTTGTACCTTCAAGTGATATGAAAAATATCCCAGCACCATTACCTTCTTGACTGCATTCCCCATCAAAATACATTATCCACACACCTTTCTGATTTCTACAAACAAGCTTATCAATTGGGTTATTATTCACTAATTCTAGTTTAGACAATTCTACTCTGAAACTCACTAAATGCACATTGAAAAAGCAATTAAGTTTTTCTTGAGGAACATAATCAACAATCTGGTTCATCCTTGGTTCTCTATACAACTTTACTTATTTTCAATTAACTGGTATTGTGGCATATGATAAATCAAACTACACATTACCTCCAACTGTTGCAGTCCATTGTCTTGACAAAAGCATTCCAAAATGAGGAGGTGTATCAATCACAGTTATATCAATATAATAGTTTGTCTATGTGTATGTTGCTAATTTTACTTCTACTTTTTTCATGATCCCCACAACTGGGACAGGCCTATTATCCATGGCATAAAATTTACCACCCTCAATGTCTATCCACATACCAAGGTGTTTCATTACTCCTACTGGCATAATATTCATAGAAGAACCTGAATCTATCATGCATTTTCTTACCAATTTACCATTTATGAGTAGGGTAGTAAAAAATGGATCAATTTGTGGTGTATTCATCAATGCATTATTTAGGAAAAATTTTGAAGCTCTTATTTTTCCTTTCTTATTAGCAACTCCAAGATTCTCCTTTTGTTAAAAGTTCACATTTTGATTCTTCCCACTAGACATTAATTGAATAGAACTTTCCCTATACTCCTAATTTTTCATCATTTCAAGTAATGGGACAAATTTTTTTACCTCAAAAAAAGCTTGCACAAATTCAAAAGATGTACCTTCAATTCTAATCACCTTATTTTTCTCTACTGGCTCTCCTTTGTTCTCCTCTTTCTCCCCTTTGGGTGCTTGATCTAGCTTTTTCTTGTCCTTAGGAAATTATTTATTTCCTTCTTTAGGGACATGCTTCTGTTTGTTTTTATCAGAGTTCTTATCATCTATCCCTTTTGATATTTCATGGGATATCCTCTTATTTGTTAAAAATATTCCTCTAGGAACACCTTCATTCTCATTCACTATTCTATTTCTTAGCCAATACTTGCTTTTAGCTTGTTCAACTGTTGCAATGGTCAATATTTTAATTTCCTCCTCAGATGGTCTCCTCATATTTCCCTTATTGGTTTGACATGATGTAGTAGGAGAACCTTGTTCATCATCACTTTCCTCATAGTCAAAAAAACTTGTTGTTCTGCCTTGTGAACATTAAATTTCTGATAATCAACATCATATTCATACTTTCCTTCTGAAGATGAATACCCTTGCTCTATTGAGTGAAGAGTATGAGAAGTCAAATAGATATTATTATCCTCTTCATTATCATTTTCTACTGTGTCTTTTGCTAGCATTGACTGAGCTACAACATAGTTCTCTGAAGAGTGTGGCAAGTCACACACTAGACACCAAGGACTATTATCAACCATGTATGTCCCTCTCTTTTTTAGAGGATCAATTGTCTCCTTATTTCTTGGCCTATTATCCATGACTGACTTTACATCTCTCCAATTTGTATTATATGGCATGTCATGTAGTCTTGGCCTTTCATTCCTATATGTGTTTTCCTATTTATTTGGAGGATAATAATGGGTAACCCTAGGGTTATCCCTTTTGGTAATCATCCCTGCAGCCTTCCTGTTATTTTCAATAGTGAGTGCTATCTTTTGGGTTTCAACCAAATTTCTGGGACCCCTATTCCCTAGGTCATATCCTATCCTTGGATCAAAAGATTTTAAATAAATACTAAATGCAACAAGATCAACTAATTTGAATCTAGGAGGTATCTCATTATGTAATTTAGAAAACCTCATATTTAAATCATAAGCTAACTCATTTTGATGCTTTTGAATAGTCACCAATTCATGCAAAGAAAATTTTGGTGCATATTGATTACCATATTGCTCAAGGAATTGTTCATAAAACACATGAATAGAATAAATAGAGGTTGTTGGAAAAATATTAAACCAATATTTGGCATCTTCAATTAGTGACATCATAAACAACCTCATCTGCACATCTTCATATTGCATGTCCAAATCTTGCATAAAAGCATTAAAGCTCCTTAAATTCTCTTCAGTTGTAATTGCATTACTCCCTGTGAATTTTTGGACAAGACTTCTCCAATTGTTGTCCATAAGATAAGAACATATTTAAAATCCAGCCAAATCAAACTGTCTGATCATGGTTGTCTATTGTGGAGGAGGATTTTGGTAATATTGATGCTGGTACAATGGATTACTATTTGCCACATATTGTTGACCTTGTGGGGGTACATGTTGCTGATAAGGAGGTGGTTGAACACCCTTATGTTGTGGTGGATCATTTTGATGTCCACATTAATTCCTTAGCTGATTTTGGTGGGCCTATGGGGAATTTGATGGTCTTATATTTTTATTTTTATGAGCTGGCACATATTTGGGTGAGTCAGCCATTGGTGTTTTAATTTGAGCCTTTTGTGACTTCAATTTCTCAAGTTCTCTCACTGCCTGAAGATTTTTCTCATATTCTACTCTTGATCTTTTTGTTTCTTGTCTCATGCATTCCCACCATGCATTTATTTCATTTTGGATCATAAGTTGATGATTTTCTTCAGATGTCATTTCATAACCAATTCCATCCTGATTCTTTTCAAGAAAATTCATTCTCTGATCATACTTACGTTGATTCTCTTCTCTTTCGGCTTCAAATCTAGCCATAATCCCTTCAAGTTTCTTTGGTTCTATTCGATAGAGGGGATTTCTCATCTCCTCCAGAGTGTGAGGTTCTTTAGATGGGTTGTTTTCATTTACTATTGCATCATATGAATTATGTGTTTCCATCGGTATTTTTGATGTTTGGTTTTTAATTGGTGGGCCCAACTCATTAGACACTTTCTTGCCTTGATCATTTTTGTAAGTCCACTTAATTTTTTCATTAGGACCATCACCATCTCTGTACAAATACCTTCTTCCCTGCATGTTGTGCGTAATTATGATAGTCTGAACTCTAGGATGATTTCTTTCTGATCTGTATTTTATTTTATTAGTCTCAATGCACTTGTTCATTCAGAGTCGCCACCCACTTTTAAAAGTGACCAAAATTAAAAAAAAGTTATTATTTCACCCAACGGAGTCAATTTTCAAACTTCTTAACTATGAATCTCTATTCAATGACTCTATATGGAAAGGTTGTCTGCCACCAGATTTTTCTCAAGTTATTCCCTAGTAGAGTCACCAATTTGTTGGGTCTCAAAAATGCAGGTTTGAACCACAAGAGGCTGGAAATTTGTCACAACACTTTTGGCCAAAGAAACAAGGCCAACTAATGTAATTGAACCATCTACTCTTTAGGCTCTATTAAACCAAGATGGGTGTACCTATGTGAATGATGCAGATTTTGAACTGTGTTTCCTACTTGACCAATCTATCCACAATGGCAATTTGATAGTGGATAAATGTGATCTAAATTTGGTATAAATTGTATAAGAAATGTCAAGGTATAATCTAATATGTTCATTTAACAGATGTCAAATGAAATGGATAAAAAATTGAAATAAAGGAGACCAGTACCTTGTTGGGTAAAATGGAGTCAAATGAAATTTTTAGATGAATAGCTTTTATCTAGAAAAATGTCTAATTGTTTGGCATACAAATGTGAGTTTATAACTGGTATAAAAATACAAGAATGTGATTAATAAACCCTAGTGGAGGCAGAATATCAATCCTAATTATATGATTCTTCTTATTGATCCAAATAACATTCCTAGATTACTGTAATTGACTGAAAGGAATTTAATTATTCTTTAAAGAACCCAATTAATCAAATCACACAGATACAACAAATGTGCATTGATAAATTGGATATATACTTGATATTTCAACTTAAATAATCAAGAAACATTGAGTTGGAGACAATCAAATAATTGCAGAAACTCAACAAACAACTGATACTAGAATGGAATCACTGAATCAATAGTCTTTCATTATCTTCCTCAAATCTTATACATGCAACATGGTCCTTTTCAATATAAACATTTTGAAAAATACTATACTTCCTCCTATCTCTCTTCTGTCCCCCCTTACAACTAATTTTTACAAGTATTTATACAATAAATTCTAAGGGTCACAAACCTTCACTATCTGTTACAGCCATTTGAATTTTTCTAACAAAAAGTAAAATTTTGATTAAGTTGCCTTATCGGAAAATCAAATATTTTATACTATAGAGGAGCCTTTAATTTTTATTTATATATTTCTCATCTTTTCTATTTCATTTCATAGCTTGACCGGTCTTTATATTTTTTTCCCCATGGTTTTATTGTTTCTACTACTCCACAGCGGTCAAATTTTTGACCGGCCCCATACTACCATCTCCTACCATTCCACCAGAGTGCTAGCATCTAACTGTCATTTCCCATTGTTTACCACCTACCACCGTGCTACCCCAGTATGGTGATGTTCATCCTCACTACTATCTTCTATTTACCGTGCTACCACAGTCTCTAGCTTGACTACCAGTGGTACCACGGTAGACATCTTCTGCCAGCTCTATTGCATGCTAAACCTCTATCGTGGCACCGCGGTCTGCATCTCAACCGATCACACTGTAGAGTTTATCTCACCATTATTTACCTGTCACTGCATTAGTGCAGTCTCTAACTTTTTCGGCCACAATATGGCGGTAAACACTCAAAATTCCACCTTGTCACCTCACTAAATATTTACTACACAGGTTATCTCACAGCCACTGCGATACCGTGGTCAATTATTTGACTGCGTGTGGTGTGGCGATGACTGTTCTCTAACCGCCAAGCTTACCCTCCACCACACAACCATGAGTTGGTTGATAATTGTCCAAGGTAGAGCGGTATGAAGTGAAAAGATAGGAATTTCCAAATGATTAAGGTAGGGGTGTGAAATATAACGTGCTTTAGCATTTGGATGAGGGACGTAATAAAATTTTATATGAAAAGATGGTGAAAATGTTAGATCAAAATGGGGAAAATCATATATGTTTTAAATGGGTTTTTATGGAGAATAATAGGAAAACCTTAGGGTTTTTAGTGGAAAATTTAGGTTCTAACACATTGTATCCATTAAGGACAATTTTTTTGAATTTTTTCTTGGGTAAAAACTTGAAGCTATCCTTGACACTTGGTAAAGTTATGGATAACATCATTGTTAGAGAAAAGTACCTAGGAGCATCTACAAACCAAAAGAAACCCTCACGAATGAGAGAAGCAACAAGGGAGATTCTATTTCACTAGGAGTGAAAAATAAATGCATTGAGATGATAAATTACACAGTATATAGGATTTTAAAAACTGTAAAAAAATTGATGGGTGTAGAACTACCCTATGGGAAGAGATAATTATCCCTATGTTAAACTTAACACACTAACACCCCCCTTAAGTGCAACTTAGAGAGATTATTATGAAAAATAATATGCAATATGGGTCTTAGCTACACAACCATGTTAGGTACCCATTTACAACTACAATGCAATAAAAAAAAATCCTCTCACAAGTGAAGAAAAAGAGAAAAAATTTGTGGGAAAAAACCCCTCTCCAAAAGAGAGAAAAACATATGAAGGACTAAGAAGCCTCCAAAACAATGTCCCAAAGAATAGGACCATGAAGAACAACACTCATGCAAGAAGAAGCTACAAAAAATTGTCAAACGATTAGTGCTAATGTGTTGAAACCGAAGAACCTCCTTTGATAATACGATGATCAGGATCAAGAAGACAACAATCTACATGAGGGCCCAAAAAAAAATTGCTCAAACAATGATTAGATGAAAAAAAAGGAAAATAAATGTTAATCAAAAATATAGGTGACTCATGAATCTAAACGAGTGACCCCCAATAAAACTACTCAACCAATGCATGTCAAAAATACAGGTGCTAGTAGTTTGGAGAAAACTGATCAAATAAGGATGAACAGTTGCCTCCACAAAATAGGAATGCAAGAACTTTTCTATATAATAAATATTCCATCTCACATATATGTATGAGTGACCAATCACTGCATTCACCTAGTACATAGGAAGAAATAAAAGATACATAGCTCACTCAAAATAAAACTAAGGAAGCATTAGCCCGAATAGTATAATACCCTCCCATTATGTTGACTTAGGAAAGGCATGACATATCTAGTGAAACTTTGTGTAGCATGATGTAATGCACGAAGGAGAAGAACAACATTTGAAAATTCACAAGAAAGTACCTACAATTGAAAAAGGGTGTGCAAAAGAAAAGAACACATGCATGAGGCAAGAGTCACATGGATTTGTGTTGTCTTGGAGGGACTCTCACTTGACAAAGGTTTGATGGCAAGTAACAAAGACACTACACAACCCCCCATGCCACTTTATAGAACAGTGCAAGTACAAAATGTGGCACAACCTTATGTGAAAAATCCCTAGAAAGCATGTACAATACTATGATTTTGAGAGTATCTTCTATGCAACAGGTTATCTTAGATCAAATAAATGAAGAAAACAATTGCGAAAGAGGTAGCAATTTTGAATTTAAAATAATGTTGTCTTATGTATAGACTCCCCGTGTGATTTTCTCCTAGAATAAGGTATAACAATTTTGAATTTGAAAAAATGGTATTTGAACAACTATTTAGCCTATTTGTTATGCTACAAAAATTAACTACATGCTAGAACATATCCATATCAACATAAAATAGCTGGAAAAATTCACCTCAAACTTTGCTATGGTAATTTATTTGTAAGGAAGTTTACACTCCACAAACATTCTTTGTGCACATAGCCAAGTTACATTTAAAATTCTTAACCAAAGCTTGGAAAATGAGTATCTCCTCATTGCATGAATCCTACTTTTTCTTTGAGTATGACAATACCCAAGATTATAGTGTTTCTAAACAAAGCCTATAGTGAAAAATTGTACTCTCCATCTATAGGAACCATTTTTAGAGCTCTTCCCTAAAATGAGGGTTGTAAATGTTAGAAAAAAAAGCAATACCATAATTCTAAAGTAAAAATTTGTATCAGGACAAATAAAAGAAAGTATAAATATAAATATAAATCCTTACAATTAGACCAAGAAGATTTATGATTTTATCTTTACAATGTAAGAACTTTCTCTATCGAATCTTCACAACCTTAAATTGGATCAAAACATTTATGATTTTATCTTTAGAATGTAGGAAATTACTCTTTTTTATATTCAAAACCTCAAATTGGATCTGAAATTGGACCAATAGATTTATGATTTTCTCTATCCACCGACATTTGTATTCCTATACTCAAGTTTTTCTTTTGAGCAAAAACACCTAGAAGTGTTTCAGACCAGTTCAAGGTACTCTACAACCTAGTTATGTCACTGATAACAATCCAAGTTTTCTTGAACTATCCATACTTGAATGTTACATCATAATCTATTCTTCTTACACATAAAAATGCAACATATTAACCCCTTCTAGATAAAAAATTTAACAATCATAAAACAATAATTAATAAGTTATTTCAATTTTATAAAGAATTTGATATCATTTACTATAAAAAAAGATATATAAATAAAAAAAAATCCATGAAACCTCCTAAATGTAGCTTAAAGCAAGTTTATAAGATGGGTTTCAACATAAGAAGATTTCTACTATAGATCTAAATGAATGTATTATAAGCAAAAAAAAAAAAAAAACTTATTCACACTTGAAGTAATGTAGTCAAACATTTATTTTGAAAGTATGTTTGTAGACGTTAACTAAAAAAATAATGACATTTTCCTTGGTTTGTTTTATCAATATGCCATGTCGAAATGGAACAATCACTAAGAAACCCTAACAATTAAAAAAAGGTAAAGGTTCAAGAAAGGAAATTCCAATGTACTATTATGTAATGGTGATGAAGGCACTTATATGAGCATGACCTACATACAGATCCCTTCCATTGAATCTCCATCCATCCAAAGAGAAAATAAGAAATGTAAGGATTTGATAAATATAAGTCCAAATGGTTATGCTATAATGGTAATGGAATCACCATAAGAGTGTTGAACATCCAAAATAATGACAGGGGGGGTTGAATCAGTATTTCATTAACTGATAATAAAATCCACTTAACCATTATCACAATTTTGGCTGAATCAAGAAGAGAGAACATAGAATCAATTGACAAAATAATCATACAAATGAACACTAGGATTTTTACATGAGAAACCCAAAATGGGGAAAACCATGGTGAGGGTTAACTCACAATATATTATATTCGAATATAAAATATTACGAAGCTCATTGTCAAGACTCGCTATCCTTAAAAGGCTCACATCCTGAGTACAAAAGATGGCTCATTGCAAAGATACAATGATGGTGGCTCACTACCAAAATGATGAAATGATGGAATACACCTTCAACGTGTAGAGTTCAGCTCCAGTGAAGCTCATAATATAAATTACAACATCACTCAACAAATTTGTATTATTGATAAATCATTTAGGCACTAATCTTCTCCTCCATTCCCATTCACTTCTTGCTTGCTTGTTTATACACCCACATATCTCTCTTTTTCAACACTCTCACTTGCACACTCTCTTCGCTTGATTCTATCTCATATTTATACAAGTATCTCTTATTCATCAATTAGGTTGACACCATATAATGTTTAATCATTTCATTCATGTAGTGCATTATACCAATTCGGCTATTACTCTTCATAATATATTGAATTCATTGAGTCGACTAAGACTAAACAACAATTCTCAAAACCAACAAATAATCCTCAAAGCAAACACCTTCTAGATCTAAGAGCACGCTAATTTCCCATCATACTACAACTAAAGAGACTATCAACAAAAAAAAATTATATAATAATGTTCACCTTAGTAGAATGTAGATTCTCCCAAATAGTATAACTCACATAGAACAATATTAGGATATAGGGTTAAACTCTGTTAGAGATAACTTTATATTCATAGTAAAAGATGTCTCAAGATCCAAGATATAGCTATCTGAATGAGTCAATAAAATATGGTTAGGAGAAGAGAGTCATATAATATCTTGCGATGATTTTTGAATTCAAATACAAACATAGTGATCCATTCAAAGGGAGTATTATCGATAGAGAACAACTTTCGATAAACCAAGAAAAATTCCCATACTGTTATCACCATGTAGCTATTATCATGTTGTCGTCAATGACTACATAGGAACAACCAACACATGCTCACATTCCAAAGCTTTCAACAAAGAGCACAACTGTCAAACAAATTCTTTTGACTGTAATTATGTGATCCATAACTCTCTTAGTCATGTGACATAGTTGTGCTATAAAAAATACATGATGAACTCATGTGTGACCCAAGTTTAATGTGGCTATGATGTGATAGAAATGGAGGCACTTGTATGAGAAATATTTATGTACAAATTGATCACTATCATTATAATTAGGTGTTAATCATCATTGGGTGCATTTAGGTTGAGTTAAGTTTAATAGGTTATAATGTAATGATAGCATGATCCAAGAGCGATTACCTCTTGTTATAATAAATATCCTATAATTTTGTTTGATGTGCAGAGTGGTTGTGTTATATCAATTATCTAGTACATTCAAGAAAAACCCATATTTAATGGGCTATTCTAGAGAGTAATGAAGATTTTCTAGACCTTACGAATATTACTTAAAAGTGTACAACTTAATGTACCGACCAAGTTTGTTACATACTTGAATGCAATATTTGGTTACCACAAACTATAATAATGTGATCTGCTAATAACCATTCTAGGAAGTATTAAAAAAATACCCATGCTATATAGGATACATTTCCCTGATCAGGTTTACATACCTTAATGATGAAACACAAGCTTCCCACACACTCTAGGATAAAATCCAAGATCATAGTGAACCCTATCAAGACAACTATTTTTTTGACCCAAGATTTAAGGTTTTTTTTAATACCAACAAAATTATCGGTAAGAGAATGACTAGGGTATGAACCCTGGGCCTCTATAGAAATGCAAACCATTACTTGATAGCAAAAAAATAGCCAATACCGGTTTTTTAAATACCCATATAAAGAAAATGCCCAACATCCTTTTTCAAAATACCAAGATAGTCAATAACAAAGTGTTCATCGACCATAAATTTTGTTTAATTCCCAAGAAAAATGATAAAAAATTAAAATTTTAGAAAAATGTGTGTGATACCAAAAAAGGTTGACACCTAATTTGTTTCTTAGAAAAAATATTATCGTGATAGCAAAAAATATGCAGTACCATTTTTTTAAAAATACCCATTTCAAGTGAAAAGCCAACATTGAAATACCCAAACAACCAATAAAAAAATACCAAGCATTAGTTTGTAAACATACCTAGATATCTAGTTGAAAAATAGCTAGCATCATAAAACTCAAATAGCCAAATAGTATTTCACAAAAACATGCAACATCAAATTTTTAAAAAACCCTAAGAAAAATTAAGAATAGTTTGCTTACCTCTGAGACGATCCACAACAAAAATCTCAAAAACCTCAATAGATACTTCCAGGTGGGGAGGTGTCTGATAGATGTTAGAGTAATAATTTATTCCACTTAATTAATTGAATCATATTGGTTAATTATTCAAGTCACTTATTGCTTTAGGTTACTTAAGCTAAACTTAGGCACATTAATAACTATTTATTAATTATTAAGTGTGCACACTAGGGTTTCATTTAGGGTTTCCTTTTTTAAGGTTTTCTTGATCTCCTTCATAAGGATTGATCTCATTGTAATTATTATATTATTCAATAATTATTTTCTGGTTTTTTCTTCCACATTCTTGCTTGAGATTTTACAGAACATCTTCTTGTTTGTTCTGGATATTTGTTGCACGTGATAGGTGATTACATGCAGGTGATTCCTGGGGACTCTGAAGTTGGATTTCTCAACTTCTACATGGTATCAGAGCTCTAGACCTGTGGCTACCTATTCGTGATTTGAAGAGATTCTCTCGCAACAATTTTTTTTGTGTAAGGGTTTCAAGCTAGGCTGATTTTTTCAGGATCTGGGAGTAGGCATTTTTTCTGTGCAATTTTGGGCAAAACAGGTGTTGCCATCACATTCAAAATGCCCAAAACCACTAGGAACGCCTTTCTTTTCATCAATTTTGGACACAGTTGAAAAAAAGGAAAAAAAAAATGCCCCAAGGCCGTACGACCCCATGGCATGCAAATCGAGGCTCAAAAAATCATGAAAAAAAATAAAGAATTAAAGAAGGCATTTTTTTAAAAGTTCTGGTGGCGCCTCCAAAACAAATTAGACCACCACTACTGTGCTACCCACTCACCGCTAGCAAAGTGACGTAGGCAAGCTCCCCACTCCCAGTAGGCTACTCTAAGCCCCCGAGGGCTTAACCTCCAAGCCAGTGGTCCTTTGGAGGACCGAGCTCCCACCGGTCAGCCCCGTCGGACTCCCAGCCCCCGCATGTGACTAAGGGCTTTGGCCTAGCCCCCAACCAGTGGATTTTTTCCTGCAATAGTCAGTCATATGCATGACTGAGGGCTAGTGCCTGAGAGCTAAAGTTTTGCACCTATTTAGCATTCAAAGTCCCTTTATATAGGCCATTTTTTTTGTTTTCTCATAACTTTCTCAAATGGAGGCCTTTTTTTGAAAACAAGATATCGTCGGAAAGCTGGTTTGATGAACTTCGTAGTGGTGGAAGTTCCCTTTTTGCCTTTGAAAGTCGGAAGTAGTTTTTTTCACTCCAGGAGGCGTAACTTTTGTGTCTGGACTCCATTTTGCGAAAACAATTAGGCATCAGAAAGCTGGTTCAATGCTCTACATAGATCTCAGACCTTTTTTTGTAGAATTTTTAAGAAGTATCTGAAATTCATTTTTGATCTCAGCCTTTATCTTTTCAGTTATTTTCTTGGGAAGCATGCAATTAGGCTATTTTTTGAGATCAACGAACATTGTTTTTTTACTTGAGAGTATATATTGTTGTTTTTTTCATGGATACACATAATATTGCACCCCTTTTTCCATTCTATTTTTTTTGGGAAAAAAAATGGAGATTCATTTCAAACATAAAGGGTTGTACAAGGTAACCATGGGTACAAAAATTGAACCTACAAGTGCTGCTAAAAAGAGAAATTGGTTTAATAGATGTGATGAAGCTTATGATACATTATGTCTATCTCTTTCCTCTTACCTTATTTTTCATATTGAGTCTTGCACTACACCCCATGAGATCTGGACTACTTTGTAGTCTTTGTTTGGGAAGCAGGATGCTATGAGACAGTTTCAATTAGAGAATGAGCTTATTGGCTTAAATCCTAGGCATTTTGACAACATCCAAGATTTTTTCACCAAACTCAAGTCTCTTAGATTATAGTTGTCATAGTGTGATGTTCAGAAAAAAGAATCTCACTTAATATTTCCATTCTTTCCAAGCTTGGACCACATTATTCAATATTCGTATCTACCTTTTATGCTACTAGGGATGCACTTGGTACTAGACTTACAATGCCTTCTTTTGATTATTTTGCATCGTATCTCACTCAAGAGCAATCCATGTTGGCTAGCATGGGCAAGTTGAAGCCATCTTCATCACAGAAACTCATTTCATCTCAAGGGCCCATAGATCAAAAGACTTCCAGTGGAAAGGGAAAGAAAAAAAAAGGATTCCTAATCTCATGAGCAGTAGAAGGAGTCCTTAGATTCATCCTCCTCTTCTAAGGGGAAATCATCTCAAAATGGGAAGGGTCCAGGTGCATATTGCAAGAGAGAAGGCCATGTAGAACATAGTTTCTACAAGGACATTGATGAGTTGAAGCATCTTCTTCGAAAAAATCATATTGATTTTCCTTCTAGGATGTCTTCATCCTATCCTTCCCCTCATTATTCTTCTTCTTCAGTTCAGCATGATAGGGGAACAACTAGTTTACATACTTCATCAGATATGAAGGGACGTGGTTTGTGTGCTTCTTTGGGTCTTGGATCAGGGAGATGGCTTCTAGATTCAGGAGCCTCTCATCATATGGTTTCTTCACGGTCTATTTTCACTTCCTTTGAGTCTCACACTATGTCTTCTATTTTATGGGAAACAATACATACATGATTGTTACTACGAAAGGGTCTATTAGTTTTTGGGACAACACTTTTCAGGGTACATCTTGTGTGTTCCTCATTTGATGAACAAACTTCTTTCTATATATCATATCACACATGGAGGCAATGGGAGGTCTGTGGAGTTCACACCTGATCCAGTTATCATCAAAGACTTGGCGAGTAGAGCGATTATTGCTAGTGGGGTGGTGGATCACTCATCTTGGTTGTATTCCTTTGTAGATTTTTCTACTAATGGTGCTTTTGTTCCTTCAAATATTCATCACACTTCTAGTGTGAATCATCATTTAGAGGAGAAATTTGGCTTCATGAACATTGGAGTTCTCACTTCAGATCATGTTCTTGAGCCATCCATTCCATCTCCTATGCCTACTATTGCAGTTGCTAGTACTTATATGACTACAAATGTGGTTTCTTCTGTTTTAGTGCAACAGGACCTAGTTGAGCATTCATCTTTGGAGGTTTCACTTAAGTCTTCACCTACTCTAGCTTTTTAATTGGTTGAGGTCACACCTACTTCTGTGGAGACATATTTTTCTACACCTAATTCACCTTCAGATATTGCATTCATTCGGCCTATTCCCTCTCACTTCTATTAGGAGATGTGATTTCTTCAGTCCTTTTGGAGCTACTTCATTATGGAGGGGCTATATGGTATATTTATTCCTCTCTTTTGAGGGGTTATTTCATGTATCTTTGTGATGGATGGTGTCCTTGTGTAATGCCTCTCCATGCAACCCTAGAGGAAGTTTCAATTCACTAAACAAGCGTACTAAAATTTTTTTTAAAAGAAGTGAATTAAACCCATAAGTTCAACTAAATTGACAACCTCCCCTAGGGTTACATAACTAAGATTACTTAACCCCATTAACAAAACATCATTTAAAATACATTGAAAGTAAATACACAAGTAATAACATTTTACATCAAAGAAAAGTACGAGATAAAGATAAAGCATTCATTCATATAAATCATTTACAAAGGTCTATTACAATCCTCATTCCCGGAATGAGTACAAATACCTAAGTCTGATTATTACAAGATCCACCTCATACACAAGAGGGGTAACCAATACCATTATATTATGAGATACAAAGTACAAGAATCCAAAAGCAAAGAGAGATGTCCATCAAGAAGTCTCGCCACCAAGTACTAATGATCAAGGGGACCCAACAGTTATGGTGCATGTTCCACCCAACCATGTGGTGCCCGAAGGACCACCCCCCATGCAAGGAGATAGTAACCAAGTAACATGGGCGAGAAACCTACCACCTCAAACCGAAGGCAGACTCATACTGATAGAAACTGACTCAACCACACATATGCACAATAAAGTCAAAACTCTAAACATGGTTACATTGCTTCCAGACATAATAAAATCAAGTGTGCTAAAGAAAACATATGCACAACAAAACACGGTGTTATCCTAGACAGAGTGTCATCGCAAGGTTTGTCATGAGATATCCTCTAGGCATTCTTCATAGGCTCCGAAAATCCTGGTGACCTCAACTGAATCCCGGCACTCATACTAACTCAAGCGGAATCAACTACCTCTCATAGGGACGAGATAGTGATCTTGCCATTCCAGGCCTTCTCACTCACCCCAAGTCTAAACAAACCCTTGTGTCTGTGAGTGACGTTAATTTATCTTGGTTAATGTGAACTACATCCTAATCCTCTAAGTACATTATTTTAGTTATCACTTATTAAAAATACTTTTGAAGGTTACCCGGTTTACCTCTTTGGGCTCCGGCCCCTAACAAAAGCCACTCTTCTAATTGGATAACACACTACAAAAACTAACTCCAAGGGTTACTCAAGTGTTACAGAACTGAACCAACATGCTTTCTCCTATCCTAGGAGGCAACCACAAAGAAATCCACTACCACACTAGGAGGACACTAGATACTTGTAACACTACCCAAGGGAAAATAAAACAATATTTTAACAAGGGAATGACCCACATTTAACTGGAAGACTTTACGACACAACTACTCAACAATCATTCACAAAATATTTATTAAAAAATACATCAATGGACTCATGCATTGGCAATGAAAATACTACATTTGGTTATTCTAAAACCATGTTCCTAATCTAATGTTTCTCACAAAAGAGGAACTATTCCATTCTATACTTTATATTGAACAATAATTCTTCATCAAAAACTTAAGCTTTTCAACTGAATTAAATCAAGAGAGTGATAAACTTAGCTATAACTAGTTGTTTAGTTGGAGGATGCTTCTATGTTTAACAAGATATTTAACTACAACCTCCACAAAGAAATCTCATGCATATAACTAATATTCGTTATAAAAGAAAAATCTCCCTTCTCATTTGATTCGATAAATCCACTATATAAAAAAATTCATTCTAATAAGGTTAACTAATTTAATATAAAACATTAATTATTTTCATAACAATATACATATATATTAAATATCATATATATTTAAATATATAATATAAAAATATATATATATATATATAATATATATAAATAAATTAAATATCATATAAAAAAAAATATTAAACCAAATTAAAATTAACAATTAAAAATAAATTAAAAAAAACATAAAATAAAAAAATTCATAAAACAAAAAATTAAATAACAAAAAAAAAAACATTAATATCGGCGGATGTGACAGTGTACCCCGTACCCTGTCGCACAGTACCGCAGCGTACCCTGCGCCAACTGTACTATACGTACAGCGGCCGAGTACCATGGGGGCCGCAGTCCCATTGGACAGTGCGTCCCCCATACGGGTGGCGCACTGCCCAGTGGGTACTGCGTACCCACTGGTGCAAAAGAAAGTGGGGGCCGAACCCCCCCACAAACATCAAAATTTTTATTTATAAAAATTTTTCTCATAACAATTTTCGTACGATACATACGCAGGTCGCACGGCGACAATTCAAACGCCAAAATAAAATAAAATGCATCACATAAAATTTATATTTTTGTAAATATATATTTTATGTGTATCATATTTAAAAGTATGATACATGTAATATATATTTACATTAATATATATATTTTTTTGATTTAGAATACTGGTGATATTGAAGGGAAAATTTTAAAACCAGAACAAACTTTGACAATAATAAAACCTTTCAAAACAAGGATTAAATTCTGAATACCAAATGAAACCCTTCCCTTTTCTTTGTGTTTTCAAATAATTTTAACACAAGAAGATTAATACATTGATCTAGGGTTCTTTCCACAAATTTTCTAAAAGGGTTTGCATTTTAAAACAAATAAATCTGAATATCAAACTATTGCAGTTTAACCTAGGGTTTCAAGAAAAATCCCCCATTTACAAATCTCTTATCATTTAAACAAAATAGATTAAACTAGGAATAATAAAATAAAGAAATAAAAGAAAACCTGGTTATTTGCAGCCACCAAATTTCTTGATGCAGAATTTCCTTTGAACTCTTCACAATTTCTTTTCCACAATGCAAAGAATTTCCAGCAAGCTTTTATCCAATAGCTCCACCTTCTTCACAGAATCTTTTCTCTCCTTTCAATTTAATTCCTCAACCAGAAAATAATTCCCTAAACTTTCATCAAAATTTCTCCAACAAATTTCATGCCTGTCAAAAAAATGAAGGAAGAAGAATCCCCAAATTTTTCTGCCCTAAACTTATAAAACAACATTTTCTCAAAATTTCCAAAATAACCTAATGTAACCCTAATTCACTTTCAAATGCAAGAATTGAATTTACAAGTTAATTTCATTTTCTCTTTTATTTGAAAAGGCCCTAATTTGACTTTAAAGTAAAATTTCAATTTCTCAAATTCCCTTTTTGATTTAATTTAATTTAACAATCAAACACACTTACTTAATTATTATTAAATTATCTAATAACTAAATTCAATCACTTGAGATTTAAATTTAATTAAATAAACAATTTAACTTTAATTAACTTACTTACTATTATTTATTAATTAAATTTAATCCCTTGGGATTTAAATTTAATTAAATAAATACTTTAACTAAACTAACACACTTTCAATTATTTAATAATTAAATTCACTCTCTTGAGATTTAAATTTAATAAATTAAATAATTCAACTTTAATAAACCTACTTACAATTATTTAATAATTAAATTTAATCCCTTGAGATTTAAATTTAATTAAATAAATAATTTAAGTTTAATTTCAATAATCATTTTAAATATAACCAATGAGTATAACATTAAAATAATATAAAATAAACATTTCTTCTAGCCAATGCAATTTTCAAAAGAACTATTTAAAGGTTCAACACATTTCAAAACATAACATAACATCCAATAAGATACAACATGACTCAATCATCAGAACTGATGACACACTAAGGCTAGGGTGTAGACATGACACATGTTACCAAGCTACTATCTCCCATTCAACTTAACCGTTGGATTGACACGCTCAAACCTGTGGAACCAGGTGGAGTCGATGTCATGTACCTGCAACCTGTAATCAAATAATCAACATGATATATGCAGTATATAATTCACACCATGAAGAAGAAATCTCGGATTCGCAGGGCGCTCGCAAGCGAGTGATGTGAACCCGTCTCCTTCACCAATACACTCATCAAGGACTGACACTAACGTCATAACAATATTCTCATAAATAATCACATGATAATTCTACTGTCATCATTAATTCATCCAAAGCATGTAAAATAAAATCAGATAATCACATCACATAGTAATAGTTGTCATTCAAGAGTAGCGATCAAAACATCATAATAAAAACATGTCCAATATCAAAGTAGTTGCAATCCAAGCAAAGCATAAAACAACATGAAACGAGAGGCAAAACGGAGGGGTATTACACCTTGGGGGGTCTTATGGATTACTCCATCTTTCATCACTTAGATTCTCTTTTCATTCTATTTTTTGGAGGAGTTTTGTTCCCACTAGGTTTTTGCCTTTACCCCGTTTAGTTTAGTTTGAATTGCATTTTTACTTGGGTACTTGATCAGGCCTTTGTTGTTGAGACCTATATTTTCTTTCATGCATATTTTTTCTAGTGTTTTAGCTACTCCCTAAGTTCATCTTAGGGGGGTTGTTAGAGTAATAAGTAATTGCACTTAATTAATTTAATCATATTGGCTAATTAATTAAGTCACTTATTCCTTTAGGTTGCTTAAGCTAAACTTAGCCACATTAATAATTATTTATTAATTATTAAGTGTGCACACTAGGCTCTCATTTAGAGTTTCCTTTTTTTAGGTTTTATTGATTTCCTTCATAAGGACTGATCTCATTGTAATTATCATATTATTCAATAATCATTTTCTAGTTTTTTCTTGCACATTCTTTCTTGAGATTTTATAGAACATCTTCTTGTTTGTTCTAAATATTTGTTGCACGTGATAGGTGATTGCATTCTTGGGGACTATGAAGTTGGATTTCTCAAAATCTATAATAGAAGGATATATTTGGCCACATTCTAGACCCATACCTTGAAGCACTACTACTTGGAGATTCCTCCACTGGGAAATCCCTTTGATTACTACTTAATATCTCCATATTAAAAACCATTCAAGCTTTTTTTTTTTTCTCGAACTATTTATTCTAACCAAGTAGTAGTTAAATATCATGAGAAAATGGTGGTCTTATATCATTTGATTTTTGTTAGGAATCTATAATATATATAGGTGTCCAATAAAGCTTAAATTGATGGCCAAGAAGATTTTCTCTCAAAAAGTAAAGTTTGATGCAAAAAACTAGTCATTTTTTTATCATTTATAGCTATGATTTTATCTGATGATCAAATTAGTTATTTATTTAGTCATTTTTAGTTGTTGTGACTAAATCATTTAGTTACATAGTCATTTATTTTCCAAATTCTACTAGCACATGTTGGTACAATCTTCAATGCAATTATATTTCATCTATGGTAGCAACACAATATTTTATGTTATAGTTTTCCTTACCCTTACACTTGGGGATAAGGTTAACTAGTTTTGAAGGTGTACATTCTTCTTGAGGATCCCCTCTTTCCATTTAATTTTCCTTAAAATATCAACATAGCAAGTATGCCAACCTTTTAAGGAGGGTATATTATCCTATATATTTTTATTATTGTTTTGTGATATTTCACTTATTGGAATACCCACTTGGTGGTGATGTTGTATATAACCTAAGTAATGTCTATTGATCTCTTCCTCATGACATTAAACTTTTATGCACTCCCTAAAGTGTGATTTGTAAAGACCTAGCATAATGGAATTTTTTGGTCTATGAAATTGAGCAGTTTACATGGCCACCTAACATAACATAACTTTCTTGTGAGTGGAGCCATGTGTTTCATGAGAGAACCAACATAATGTAGCTTGCTAGCCTTGTAAAACCCACCATATTCCATGGAAACCTACCATAACACAACTTGCTAGCCTATAGATCTACATAGCTCATGAGTGATTTAGAATAATGCAACTTGTTTTTCCTATGATGGAACCATCTTATTTTACATTTTATTTGATGGATAATGTTTGATGTGGAGATAAACAGAGATAAATTTTAAGATTGAGGTCTCTCTACCTTACTAAATTGAATCCTTTTTAGCATACTAACCTTCTATTTTATGTTGGGTAAGTGCACTGATCTGTGACACAATTTAGGTGCCAAATTGAAAAAATGATCAAAAAAACCCCGAAATAAGGCCTTTGGCATGTGCCAAATGGACTTCTAGACATAAAATGAAAAATTCAGGTTTGGAACCCTCATTTTTTCCTCAACCTGTGGCTTGAGAAGGAAGATTTCAGGTTTGCAACTCGCACTCACCAAATCTCCTCCATTCTTGGTATCCTTATCTTTCCATTTTCCATGAGAATGCCGCCAACACGTCGGATAGGTCAAATATTGCAAAGAGGTGTTTATTTTTATTCTATTTATTTCAAATTTGATTTGGAATGCAACTTTAATTAGATTTTTATAGTAAAACTTTGTTCTAATTCTCAGGGAATGAATCTCCACCTCAAAACATTCAGAATTCACAATCACTCTCTCATCAACAACCTCCTATACAAGAACAACTTGAAACCCCTCCATCAATTCATAGGCATCCTCAAGGAACACAATAAAATATTCAAAATCAAATTGAAAACAATAAAAGAGACATTCAGCAATTAATTGCAAGATTAACCGAGGATGTCGAAACCCACCCTTATAGGAGAGGGATTGTTGAATCATTGAAGTCAATTTTAACTCATGTAGGAGAAATGAGTGAGAAAATGAATTTTTGGTCAACTAAGAGAGATGAGATGAGGAAATTTTATGCCAATGGTTTGTCATATGCAAATGTCAATAAACTAAAACTTAGCAAAGCTGAGTTGTGTGCCCTATTTAAAGACCCAAAATCCAATGAACCTTTGTCCCATGCATGCAGGAGGTTTCACATCCATTAGTGCCACCATGATTTAATTAGAAACAAAGTTTGGGAGCGGTGGTGGATGGTATTTGACCAACCTCCATGAAATAACCATGAGGTGCCGCAATAATTTTTGAGTAAACTCTTGCGTTTTTCTCCTCAATAAAATGCCAAACTATTTTGACATCTTAGACTTGCAGGGTAGAGGTGGGGGCTCCACACATGATAGACTTGTTGCATGACATAATCAATAGTTGGCACCGAGAGCCTTGGGCAGACCCATGGTGGAGCATGTCATTGTTCCCTCCATTGTTAAGGATAGTGTAGAGGTGGACACAATGAAGTCGATTGGCTTACTCACCCAAACCATTTTATAGTGTGTGATTCCTCTAGTAGAGCCTGGTGTGGAGGAGACGTGTAGGCCCCAAGCTCCACCCCACCATTGTGGCGCTTGTGGTGTTGTTTGTACGTGTAGGATGGTGAAATCTTACACATGAATTGTATAGATTCAGCCATCCTCATAGAATAATATGAATCATTATCTCTAAACCATGATAATAAAAACTAAGCCAAATATACATTAGAGAAAATGAAATACAACCTATTCTATGTTGGATTGGTGCCCTCCATGAGAATGTGAGAGAGCCCTTTCCCAATCCCTTTCCAAGCCAATAGACAATGAGTTGCTATGAGCTCAAGTTGCCTATAGTGTAGATGCATTCAAAAATGTGTTATAGAAATGAGAGAAGATGGCTTGCATTTATAGGAAAAGTTGATAGAAGAGAGGCCAAAATTAGGCAATGTGGGACTAAATCCCATCCAATAGGATAGAGACACTTGTCATAATGGGATTGGTCAAAGCTTGTGCAAGTTTTGGCCAATGTGCCCATTCAAATTTGAAAAATGTTAATAAATGCATGTTGTTGAGAGTTTTGGGGGGAATAATCTTTGTCCAAAAAAGTCAAAGATGAGAGTTATTGAGGGAAAATAACTCTTTTTAATAAATCAATAAATTGATTTATTGGTGCAAGTGGGTGGGTTAGTTAGGAGTTTAGATTTGACTCTAGTTGAGTCAAAAGCTAGAGAATGATAATCATGATTTAGAAGTCAATTAATTTAGATTAATTAACTTAGGGGATATTAAGAAGTGACATTTGATAAATCAAATGAGAAGAACTTTAAGGATTTGATTAAATAATTTTGATTTATTTAATGAACCTTAGTGAATTAATCAATAAATTGCTTTAATTAATTATTAGCAGAATTTGATGTTAGTTAGAGCGAGATATATGATGTCAGTTTTGCATGTCTACATTTTTCCCCTCTTTGAAGCAATGTACTCGTTGCATTGGTTCAAAGAATGATGTTGCCGATATCGAAATTAAAAAATTTCTGAGTTTTTCGGATTCCCCACCGAAAAGAAGTACATTAGTACATTGCCCCCTCGAGAGATCGAGCGAAAAGATTCAATTTGAGGTGGATCTCACGACAAAGAGGTTCAAAATGGATGTATGGATTGTGAGACTATATGATCTATATGATAATGATAATGAAAATGAGATGTTCGGAAGATGCTTAGAATAACAAATCTATATTATTTTAAGCATGTTAAATGATTACGCGATGCATGTGAGATGGATGAGATGGATGATGTTGTCCTAATATGATGGTATGACATGATTATGCGAAATGAGAATACGGATGCAAGATGGATGCATTGTTAGCGTGACAGAAGATAGAAGAATGAGAGGGATGAACCCTTAAATCTAAGAAGAATGTAGAAGTCCAATAAGTCCATTAGTCATCGATACTTTATTGGATATGATGATGAATGACGATGATGTGTTGCTTATCCAGGGATGGGAAAAGAGCATACCTTTCTTTATGTTTGATAACACACGTAGGTGCGATGCATCAAGGTATTAAGAACTAGGATGGCATTGCGCCTAGTGTGATGGACTTTGACTTGACAATCAGATAGGAGTACTCTTGTTCACACTTGACAAACATGACCTTATTCAGAATGCAGTTCAGATATTCTAGACATCTCGGGCCAAAACATAAGAAGGCAAGCCTTCTTATGTGGTCAACAAGATACCTAAAACATCCTTCCTACAAACAAAACAAAGTATGCGTGACGAAGATATTTTACAAGAATATCCAACAAGCACAGCAGATAAAAAGATAATGATCATTGCCCCATTCCTTTCTCTCTAAACTTGTTTTGTTTAGGCATCATCGAGAGGTCCTTGGAATGAGCGCAAAATAAGATAAGTCAAAAAGACCAAATAAAGTAAACAAAAAAGCTAATGTTCTTCGTATCGCTAGCCAAGACTAAACTACTATGGGGTACCTGATGCTTATGTCCATCGCAGGAAAGCTTCATCCTAGGACATGTAGTGATCAGGGTTTTGGTGAGACTGATTGCGTGATAAGCTATTGATACTCCGAGTTGACCAACTTGCTAACTTACTGACTTAGACCTTCGAGACTTTGACGATTAGGCATTCACTTTAGAACCTGCTAAACTTGCTTCTGACTAACTCACCAAAGGGTGAAAGCGACAATGATTTATTATGAGTGATGACAATCACGGGTGAAAGCGAGATGAAATGGATGCACCGTTTTGGTTTTTTTTTTTTCAATGTTTTGAGGCTATTTTTGGAATTATGAGATGTCTTACAAATGTTTTTGGTATTTTCAAGATTTTACAACGAATAGACTAACTTAAAGACCTATCCTAGGGGTCTCGGGAGCTGATCCATAGATTAGCCTTGCCTACGTTATATACGCAGAGACCACGTAGTTCGACTGGTGGTGGACTGACTTCATGATAATATGGACAAATGGATTGCCATTCTATTGCCTAAAGGACTGACTTAAGATGCAGACTAGATGGGAAAACGGATTGCCAATGTGACGGATGCCTAAAGGACTGACCTAACCATCTCGGGGGATGATCAAAGATCAACCTTGCCTATGTTCAAGCTCAGAGACGACGTAGTTCGACAAGGTGAAAGATTGACGAGACTCAATGATGAATTTTTGAAGATTTTCCGATATTTTGACATATTTTTGGATTTTTGATGATTTGGATGTTTTTGATTTTTCGCATGATTTTTTTGAATGTTTTTGGTTTTTGATTTGCTTTTTTTTGAATGTTTTTCGGTTTTTTTCCGATGAAATTTTTGAATGTTTTTGGATTTCTGATGATTTGGATGTTTTTGGTTTTTTGATGAATTTTGAAAAAGATCACGAGAATATACACGAATCCGATCTGATGTTGCGAGTACGTGCCCCCAGTGTGGTGCGATAGACTACTTCGATAAAGGTGGGACAAACTGACCTTTGAAATGCCAAGTAGTTCCAATGGTGGAATATAGTACAGATACCAACACAGGCTATGGTATGGATGCGAGCGGATAAGTGGAATGTGATGGAGTGGATGAGTTGTGCAGATCCTGATAGATGGGGAAGGTGCTTTATTTACACTTGACGCCTGTTTGCCAGGTTTTCACCAAGGTATTTGCCGAAAGCGCCACCGAAGTGGTTTTCACTAGAGGACGATTTTTTCTCTTTACTATTTTTCAATCCTTTTCTGATTTTTTTGGATTTTTTGATCTTTTGAATTTTTTTGTTGTCACCAAGATGCTTGTTTGCCAGGTTTTCATCGAGGTAACCATTTTTTCAGGACTTTTTCTGATTGTTTTTTTATTTTTTGGTTCTATACCTTGCAAGGTTTAGGCATAAAACTTTTTGAGGTGAGAGCTATTCAGAGGCTCCTGCAGAGGCTTGCCTTCTGGTGTTGCTAGTTGATATGCCCCTGATGTGTAACTTCCAGTGATGAAAAAAGGTCCCAGCCAGTTGGGCTCAAACTTTCCCTTTGTATCTAGATTTGGCACGTTCTTTTGGTTTTCTTTCAGCACGAGGTCACCAACTTGGAAAGTGCATTGTCTGATCTTCTTGTTGTAGCTCCTTTTTAGGCTATTCTGGTACACTTGTAGATGATTAAGGGCATCCATGCGCCTTTCATCTAGTAGTTCCATCTCATTGAGTCTTGTGACCCTGTATTCCTCATCTGTGATAAGGTTTTGCAGTGATATCCTTAGTGATGGGAGCTCGATCTCAATGTGGAGTATGGCCTCTGATCCGTAGACCAGAGAGAATGGGGTGGCACCTGTTGGCGTGGGGATTCTGGTGTGGTAGGCCCATAAGGCGGGATTTAACTATAGATGCCAATCACGACCAGAGTCATTGACTATTTTCTTGAGGATTTTCAAAATGGTTTTATTTGTAGCTTCTGCTTGGCCATTGCCTTGTGGATAATATGGAGTGGAAAAGCGATGCTTGATTTTGAATTTTTCACACAAGTCACGGACATCCTGATTCTTGAAGGGCGTCCCATTATCAGAGATAATGGATTGGGGGACACCATATCGACAAATGAGGTGGTTCAGGATAAACTTGGATATCTACTTTCCAGTGATGTAGGTCATGGGAATTGCTTCGACCCACTTAGTGAAGTATTCGGTGGCGGTGATAATGAATTTATGGCCATTGGATGAGGTGGGTGATATTTTACCAATGAGATCAAGCCCCCATTGTGAAAAGGGCCAAGGTGTAACAATAGGATGCAGTTCTTGAGCTGGTGCATGAATAAGATCTCCATGCTGTTGGCATTGTAAGCATTTTCTGACAAAATTGTGTGCCTCTTTTTCCATCATCGGCCAGTAGTACCCTGTTCTTAGCAACTTTTTAGCCAAGGTCATACCACTTGAGTGTGACCCACATGTGCCATTGTGTACCTCAGTTAGAGCAGTCAGGGTTTCCTTGGGTTTTAAACAACGTAACAGGGTTCCATCGGTACTCCTATAGAAGAGGGTCTCTCCTAGGATGACGAATCGTTAAGTCCTTTTGATGAAAGTGCGTTTTAGGTTCGGGGTGACGTCAGTGGGGAGGAATCCTAACTTTAGGTAGGTGTATATATCATGATACCAAAGATCACCAGGACCAACGAATTCACATGCATATTCTGACTCTGGTACCTCGAATGTGGGTACGAGAAGCTGCTTTACGAGGAATTCATGTTTCAAGATGTTATGAGGGATGTCGAGTAAGGATCCAATTGTCGCCATTGCATCAGCCGCTCTGTTGTTTGTCCTTGGTATCTGTTCAAAGGTTATGTCGATGAAAGATTCCTTGAGGCTTTCTACCACCTTCTTGTATGGTGTGAGCTTATCATCCTTGGTTTGGTATTCACCGTTGACTTGGTTGATGATAAGTTGCGAGTCGCCATAGACTTTTAGTGCCATGATTTGCCATTGTGCTGCAATCTTGAGTCTTATGGTCAAAGCCTCATATTCTGCTATATTGTTCATACAAGGGAATGCCAGCTTGTATGATCTAGGTATGCAATCTCCTTGCGGCATGATGAAAAACACACCAGCTCCTGACCCATGTTGTGTGTGAGAGCCATCAAAGTATAACTTCCAGTGGTCTATTGCATCAAGGTTAAAAAGGGACTCATCTGGGAATTCTGATATGAGTGGATTATCTATGTAGAGGGGAGCTTCTACCGGCTGATCCGCAATGACTTGTCCTTTTATGGCTTTTCATTCTACATACTCGATATCATGTTCAGATAATATCATTACCCACTTAGCCATTCTACCTATAAGCGCTGCTTTTGTCAATAGGTACTTTAGAGGGTCTATTTTGGCAATCAACTTGACTTGGTGCGCTAGCATGTAGTGTCTAAATTTCTGAGCCGCAAATACCAGTGCTAGGCAAGCTTTCTCTATTGACGTGTAATTGAGCTCATGTCCCACCATTGTTCTGCTAATGTAGTAGATAGCCCACTCGGTTCCCTTTTCATCATGTTGGGCTAAAAGGGCCCCCAGGGCGGCTGTTGTTGCGGAGATATATAGGATTAATGATTTCCCCACAATTTGTGGCATCAATACAGGTGGTGTAAGTAGATATTCTTTTATTTTGTTGAATGCTTGCTCGCATTTTTCATCCCATCTGAAAGCTACTCCCTTGTGAAGTAGGTGTGAATAGGCAATCTGTTTATCTGCCAATTGTGCTATGAATCTTCGGATGGACTGGAGTCTTCCTTGCAATCCTCTTAGTTGTTTCAACATTCTTGGTGGTTTCATTTCGAGGATTGCTTTTACCTTTGCAGGGTCTACCTCTATTCCTCTCATTGAAACTATGTATCCTAGAAGCTTCCCTGATTGTACCCCAAAGATACACTTCTTCGGGTTGAGTCTAACCTTATATTGTTCGAGCCTATCAAAGATAACACTTAGAGTTGCTATATGGTCTTGTCTCTTCTTTGATTTAGCAAGTATGTCATCTACATAA
This sequence comes from Sequoiadendron giganteum, assembly GCA_007115665.2. Lineage (NCBI taxonomy): Eukaryota > Viridiplantae > Streptophyta > Pinopsida > Cupressales > Cupressaceae > Sequoiadendron > Sequoiadendron giganteum. The sequence continues at coordinate 571,476,904 of CM021105.1, read as the reverse complement.
TATTCGACTATTTTGTGGCTCATGTCGTGTAAGATTAATGTCATGGCTCTTTGGTAGGTAGCTCCTGCATTCTTCAACCCAAACGGCATTACATTCCAGCAGTAGGTGCCCCAAGGACATGTGAATGTTGTCTTGTGTTGGTCTTCTTTTGCGATCAATATCTGGTTGTACCCCGAGAAACCATCCATTAGGGACAGCATCTCATGTCCGGCCGTCATATCCACTATCATGTCAATGTTGGGTAGTGGAAAGTCATCCTTGGGACATGCTTTGTTTAGGTATCTGAAATCAGTGCAGATGCGGATGCCCCCTTTCGGTTTTGAGACTGGTACGAGGTTAGATACCCATTCTGGATAGTCAATCGGGCGTATGAAGCCAACATCCAGAAGTTTCTATAGCTCAATCTTTACAAGCAAGGCTATTTGTGGGTGCATCTTCCTTAGCTTCCGTCTGACTGGTTTTGCTCCAGGGTGAACGGCCAAATGATGCACTACTACTTCAGGATCCAGGCCTGGCATGTCTGCATAGGTACACACAATATTTACCTTTCTCTCCTTTAGGAAAGCTGCCAGTAGTTTTTGTTCTTCTTCTAGGAGGGATTCTGCATAGAAGGTAATTTGTGGTTCTGATTTTGTTCCTAAGTTGACCGGGTTGCACTGTTCTGCCAATACTGTTGACTTCTCCTGGTGTAGAGCAATAGGGGGAAGATTGAATCCTTCATCCTCTGGCGCCTCAGAGAGGTTTTTTCCATTGGATGCGTCCTTTATTTTTACTATTTTATGGTTAGAGAGTGCCATAGTGTGGTTTTCACTCAATAACTCTGAGCTTATTCTCGATCTTTTTCTTTTGCGACTGAAGGACTCAATCATCTCCCCATAGTATGCTTGTGTGTCTAGAGTGATATCAAATCCTACCTTGTGATCTTCACATGGAACAGTATCCCTTAGTCCCATGAATTCGGAGAGAGCCTCATCGTTTTCGAATGAGTCTAGAATCGGCGGTCCCCGTTGGTCGTGATCGATGAGTTGGGGGTATACTAAGTGGATTTGGTGGTTTTGTTGGATTGGCTCAGCGGGTGAGACACTAATCATCAATAAGGTGGAATCTTCAAAGAGCCCAGGTAAGCCACCTATGGTGTCATCGTCGTCACTGCTACTACAAACGTCAGTTATGTCAAATGTGAAGTTATCGAGAGGTAGGCCTACGGATACGGGTAATCTAAGGTCAGTTGCCGAGACCCGAGGAGAGGACCTGACTGCCCTATTAGGAACACTTCTGCCATGCACAGTTATACTCAGAGGGGTACAACTGAGGCCAAGGTTTTGCGTTCTTCTTTCTGCAATGATGGGCTCCAACCGTCCATCACTGTTTCTTCCTAGGCTTTCATTCCTGTTATAGCCCATGTCAAACATCATTTGTAACCCTCTGTTTGTTTCCTCCATGGGTAGGGTGGGAGTGGGTCTTTCATCTTGGTACAGAGTGTTTGTGATGTCCTCCTCATCCACATTTTCCTGACTGAGATCCCCCCAACTGTGGAGTCCAGAGGGTTCTGTTCTAGTGCGGACAGGTGTTTGAGTCAATTGTGGTTGCCCATGTGATCTAGGAGATTGTGGTAACTCTCCTACAACAAAAGCATTTCTCTTCATTCTATAATCACCGCATCCATTGTCCTGTATCATGTTCTTGATCTCGGATATGTCGGGGATGGCGGGTGTCTCTGTCGCAGAAGTGGAGGCGAGATTAGCTGGGTCTATGTATGAAGTGGATGGTCCTTCATCATTTTTAGGTACTTGAGGGATCTTGTAAAACTTGGCTTCCAAGTTTTTGCAATAGGCGAAGGGTTCGGGATCCCCATATATTGTAACCTCCTCATTTTGATATGAGAACTTAATGCACTGATGATAGGTTGAGGCCACTGCCTTCATTCCGTGTATCCATGGGCGTCCCAGGAGGATGTTGTATGGAAAATCAAGGTCAAGAACTTGACAAGTTGTTTCCATGGTTGCTGGCCCCACTTGGATGGGGATCTTGATAGTGCCCTGAGACACTCTTTCTTGGTCATCATATGCTCTTATGGTGATACTTTTGTTTTTATTGATGGAATCCTCGGCGAATCCCAATTTCTTTATAAGTTTTAGAGAACAAATATTAAGACCTGCACCACCATCTACCAGGACTCGCTTGACTTTCTTTTTATGAACTAGGATTTGGAGGTAAAGTGCCCGGTTATGAGATGGCTGCGGGGGGAAATCTTGGTCCGAAAATATGATGAGATTTGGGGTAACGATGTTACCTACCATAGCCTGAAATTGCTCTGTGTCAAGGGTAGCAGCGACGGTAGAGGCAGCTAGTGCTTCATCCAGGATCTGTCGATGAGCGGCAGAGATTTTTAGTAATTCCATGATGGATATTTGTGTGGGTGTTCTCTTCAATTGGTTAATTACATTGTAATCATAGGGGATGGCCTTTGTGTTGGTAATGGGGGTCTTAGCAGGTGCCTCGACAATGGTAAATTTTCCGCCTTGTGTGGTGACTCCATAGTCATTGTTGGTTCCCTTGATATTTATGATAGTGACCAACTCATCGACACATCCGACTATCTCCTCGTATACTAGATTGGCACTAGCATACTTTTGTTTACCCTTATTATTCCCTTGGTTATTTCCCTAATTATGATTCGGCATCGGATTCGTGTAGATTTTTAGGTCTTGGTTTCCAGCCGGCTGCTCGATGTTGATGACCTTATCCTCAATGAGGTCTTGGATGATATTCTTGAGTCTCATGCAGTTGGTGGTGGTGTTTCCTTTAACTTTGTGGAAGTCACACAAGAGATTCTCGTTGTACCACGGCGGTTTGGTCATGGGCTCTGTGTATTGTTCGGAGTTAGCAATTTTGATTAGGTTTTCTTTGACCAATTTCTTCATGATAGACTCAATCGATTTGCCAAGGGCTGTGAACTTCCTCTTGGGGGGAAACTTGTTGCGGGGAGGTGGTCCTCCTTGATTACCCACATTGTTGACTTGGCTGGTGGAAGGTGGTTGTGACTGTGCTACTACCGCATTAGCCTGCACATTGTTGTGGTTATGAGTTTGCGGATGATGATGATTTTGGGTATTTTGCTTAGGAGCACTAATGACTACCTTAGCATCAACCACGCCGTCATTCGTGATATTTTGGTTCCTCGACCATGTTCGAGGTTTATCATTGTAGTTGTTGGACAGGCGGTTATCCTGCAGTGGAGTGAATGTAGGTGCGCCTCCTTGCACAGTAAGGGCTCTTTCGATGTTGAGCGCCTCTGGAATTAGTTGATCATAAGATGTGATGCACTGCATTTTTAGGTAGAACGCCATGTTTTCATCTAAGTTGGCTATGATGGTGCAAACTTGTTGTTCCTCTGGCATGGCCCACTTGCTCTAATTGGCCTTGGATCGCCATCTTTGCAAGAAGGATGTGAATAACTCTCCTCTTCTTTGTTTGAGTGCAGATAGTTCTTCTAAACTGACATCCGCACCCATATTAAAAGCGTAATTTTTAAGGAAAGCCTCCACAATTTCCTCGAATTTTTTAATGCCCGTGGGTAGGCGAGAAAACCATTCCATAGCTGGACCAGTCAGGCTTTGGGGGAAGAGCCGCATTAGCTACGTGTCATCATATGCGACTTCCATGCAGTGCACCTGAAATTCCCTGACGTGGTTTTCAGGGTTGCCCATTCCATTGTACTTATCAAATTTGGGGATCTCGAATCCCTTTGGAAATGGTACCATGGTGAGACTTCTATCGAATGGATAAGGGCACAAGTTGCCTGGTGTCCTTGTGGTTTTTCCTGCTTGCAAGTCCAACACCTGCTGCAAAAGCAATTTGATTTGTGTTGCGACATCCTTGCTTGGGTCGGAGGGTGGGATGAATGAGTGGTGAGGTGTTGGAGGTGTTTGATGGGTGGGGAGCGTACTGGTCGGCGTTTGCTGCGAGCTTGGTTGTGCATTTAGGGCATGTTGGTAAGCTTACATTTGTGCGAACAATGCTTGTTGTTGATCTTCTTGTTGTTGTTCCAATAGCGCTTGCTGTTGGTCCATCTACTATTGTTCCCATGAAGCCTACTGTTGGTCAAGTTGTTGCTGAGCTAGTAACGCTTGTTGTTGGTCTAGCTACAGTTTTGCCAACAATGCTTGTTGTTGGTCGAGCTGCTGTTGTGCCAATAAAGCTTGTTGTTTAGCTTGGTGTTGTGCCTGAAAGTCTTGCAGGGCTTGGTGGTAGGCTTGCAGGTGGATTGCTTGCAATTGCACTTGGTATTGAGCTTGTGTCTTTTGTTGGGCTTGAGCTTGAGCTTGGGCTTGAGCTTGCGCTTGCGCTTGTGCTTGTGCTTGTGCAGCTTGTGCTTGAGCTTGAGCTTGTGCTTGTGCTCGTGCTTGTGTGGCTTGTGCTTGAGCTTGAGCTTGTGCTTGCGCTTGTGCGGCTTGTGCTTGAGCTTGAGCTTGTGCTTGCGCTTGTGCGGCTTGTGCTTGTGCAGCTTGTTGTTTTTGGAGTGCCTTTTGGTGGGTAGCTTGTTGTGCGTTTGGCAACATGATGGAGAATGAATTGGTTGTGTTGTGCTTTGGCGGTGGGATTGGTGGTGGAGCAGGAATCATGCCAACTGTCATGGCGGGTGGAGGGATTGTGGTTGTGAGTGTGATTTGGATTGTGGGTGGGGTGGTTGAGACAATTGGTCCTTGATGAGGCATGCTTTGGGAGACTTGAGGACCAATAGATGCATTAACCGTGGTGATAGGAATGGTTGCGATTTATTGTGAGGATATGGGCAAAAGAAGCGGGTTCAAAGTGGTGGGCGGATTGCTTGGATTAGCAAAATTTTTGATGGTTAAAGGTGGAAGACCTATTCCAGGAGGTGATGCAGATGTGAAAGGAAGCGGGGGAAGGGATGACACACCACTTTGGAAAGAGAAAGGATTGATAGCTTCCATCGTTCCAAGCAAACCAACTGCCTCATGCGGTGGGGGAGCTGGTATGTTCAATTGATAAGCTGGTGTGGCGTGAAATGAGGATGAACTAGCGGGATTATGAAATGTGAGTGGGATGTAACGGTGAAATGAGTTTTCTGGAATAAATGTAGGGGTGATGATTGTGTCTTCATTAGCCACAAGGCGGTGTTCTTGCAATTCTTGGAACATGGCACTCCCCTTGTTCACAATCGGGGAGGTTGGTGTCATGATTGAGGTGATGCAAGGTACTTCTTGATTGATGTTTGACAACGGGGATGCAACTGCACTAGTGCTTGTGTTAAGGTTGGGAGGGGGCATGTCCCCTCCTCTTTCTATTGAATTTATGCATTTGAACATAGCACTAACAATTTTATGGTTCTTAGGATTTTGAATCATTTCCATGATTTCCTCTGGTGTCATCCCTATGTCTTCATTTATGTCGTCCTCTTGATGACTCTCCTCTTGAAGATTTTGTGATGATACGGGAGAGTTGCTTGGGGGATTGCTTGATCCTGCTAGGTTCACTTCGATATTTAGATGACTCATGTCCATAGAAGTTGATATGTCTCTGATATTCTCCATGTCCTTCTTGTGTTGAGATCTTGTTTGGACCATAAAAATAGGGATTTGTTCGATCCTAATCCTTTAAGTCCAAAAAGAGAAAAACTAGGGTAGCTAAAAGATCAAAGATGGTGATGATGGTGATGGGTTAAAATGGATGGAATGAGTGAATGAAACCTTTGGAAAACTTTTTAAATGTGTGTGCTAAACTTTGAAAGGGCTTTTGATTTGATTTGAATGTGATAATTTGACTAGATGCGTTAAGTCAAACAAGATTGGTTGTGAAGTTGTTTTCCCTAGGAAGTTGTGTTATCCTAAGGGAACTTGCACAAAAATGGATGAATTGAAAAAGTGTGTTATGCCAATGTTTTGGAGAACTAATAGACTTTAAGAAGTTGTGTTATCTCAAAGAAAATTTGTTCAATGATTTGAGACTATGTTGGCTAAGTGTGTTAAGCCAAGATATGATGATGTTGATTTAGCCCTCTAATTTTAGTGTGATGTTTGATTCTAGAGTTCTCAAAAAGGTTTGATGATGAAATGAGACTTTGATTTGATGGATGAATGAATGGGAATGACAACTTTGATCTTGAACCTTAACCTAGATGTGACTCTCTCTTTACAAAACCTAGGTGTTGAAAAACATGCTTCACTTCCTATGGGAGAAATGCAAACCTTTGAAACAATTCGGGATTTTGTTGACAATAAAATGCATATAATGTTGGATTGTTCCGTGAGGCTTTTCTGTAAAAGTTATAAACCAATCTTTCCCTGAATTTGAAAAGCCTCTCAAGACGTTCCTCACGAGCTTTTAGACTAAGCTTCTTGAACTTTGGCTTTGGGATTTTGATCTTGCGGGAAATCATGTTACAAAAACACATGTGTAATCCAATTTGTCTCTTTATCTTGGTTAAATGAGGTTCTTTTTATCCAAGACACTTGCTTTCTTAGGTTTTCAAACTATATGTCTAGTGTCCCATTCTCTTTCTCATCCCACAATGTCCTTTGTGTGGAAATCAAGGAAAATAGGGCAAAAGTTCCTTATGTTTATCCTTATTGGAAACAAATGATGATAGAATTTGCACACTTAGAAACCTCTAGGAATGTGATTCCTAGGGAAAGCAAGAGTGGGCAAGTTCGTCAATAGGTATTTGTTCCCCACAAGGTGTTTGAAATTTCAAGGTTTTTGTGTATGTTTGTTTTCCAAATGTTTTCAAGATCAAGCAATGTGTTTTTTCCAAGCACTTTCACACTCCTAGGTTGATGAGACAATACCTTGTTGGGTTCCCACTTGGATAAATCCAGCTGCGCATATCTTGTGCGAATGGCTAAATGCTTGACCACACTGGCTCCCCTCCACGGCACTCACTTATTCGGGTCAGCCAAGCATTAGTACCCATGAATCTCCCATGGCATACTTTCCATTTCCACAACAAGACCGCATGTTATGTGGGGCGGCTTCAGAGGACATGACCTCTTGCACCAACAAGATAGATAAGGTTTTGGCCAATTTCTAAACAAGGGTTCTAATTCGGGCATTCCGTTCGTGGGGGATTATCCAACGTCGGTGAGAGTCCATTGCTGTCCATCTCGTCAGAATAATCCTCATGATATTGGCCTTTGTTCCAATATCCACACTTATATCCCGGGTGGAAGTCACTTGGCTTTAGCGTGTTCCCGGTTGGGTCTTTGCCTTGGGTGATTACTTTTTCCCACAAGGCAGGCCCTCTAAGTTAACAAAAGCAAGCTAACATATTCCATCGTTCACACAACCCTTGTTGAAAAAATCAAAGGGGAGAACCTCCACAATATATCGTGCTCACACTCGCATGTTTTGTTCAATTTTAAAATGCCCAAATTGAAGTGTGGAGGCAATCTTTTATGCAACTTAGGGTCATCAAAAAGACTTTTGATTCTCGAGATCACCGTGAAGCACGAGAGAAGCGCATATGCCCTTTTAAATGACACTACTTTGCAAAAAAATTTACAAAACACAAAGTACACATGTTCAATTTTAAATTCCTCAAAGCAATTATGAGTTCGTTTTAAAAGCACCAATTGAAATGTGGAGTTGCCTTGTTCAATTTTAATCCCAAATCAAAATCTAGTGAATGTCTAAGGTTCAATTTTAACCAACTTTGAAAAGATCAAGTCATTGATTGATTTTAAGCCCAAATTGAAAAGTGAGTTAGCTAAAAACAAAAAAAAAAGGGTAGTAAATGGAAGCTCCAAGATTGTTAAAACAAGCATTAAAAAATGCTTTTCAAGTCTTCAATTCCACTCTTTTTGCCTTCGTTTTTGCTTCAACCTTCAATTTCAATCTCCAATGCCAACCTTGAATTTCAACCTTTATCCATGTACCTATTCTATCTTGGATTGGTGCCCTCCATGAGAATGTGAGAGAGCCGTTTCCCAATCCCTTTCCAATCCAATAGACAATGAGTTGCTATGAGCTCAAGTTGCCTATAGTGTAGATGCATTCAAAAAAGTGGTGTAGAAATGAGAGAAGATGGCTTGCATTTATAGGAAAAGTTGATAGAAGAGAGGCCAAAATTAGGCAATGTGGGACTAAATCCCATCCAATAGGATAGAGACACTTGTCATAATGGGATTGGTCAAAGCTTGTGCAAGTTTTGGCCAATGTGCCCATTCAAATTTGAAAAATGTTAATAAATGCATGTTGTTGAGAGTTTTGGGGGGAATAATCTTTGTCCAAAAAATTCAAAGATGAGAGTTATTGAGGGAAAATAACTCTTTTTAATAAATCAATAAATTGATTTATTGGTGCAAGTGGGTGGGTTAGTTAGGAGTTTAGATTTGACTCTAGTTGAGTCAAAAGCTAGAGAATGCTAATCATGATTTAGAAGTCAATTAATTTAGATTAATTAACTTAGGGGATATTAAGAGGTGACATTTGATAAATCAAATGAGAAGAAATTTAAGGATTCGATTAAATAATTTTGATTTATTTAATGAACCTTAGTGAATTAATCAATAAATTGCTTTAATTAATTAATAGCAGAATTTGATGTTAGTTAGAGCGAGATATATGATGTTAGTTTTGCATGTCTCTAGTACGTATGATTATCAAGGTGCTCGTGATGCAGCTACACATCCTACGTCAATTGTAGAGGTGATGGCTTTCATAGATGATATTATGAATGATACATTTAGCATTGACACTCAGGTAAAATTTAGCAAGTTATTTTAATGTTGTTTATTAAAATATATTTTGAAATTTAAGAATAACTAAATTAGTAGAATTTTGATATTATGAAATTTTAGGGTCACACTGTTCATGAGGGATGCTCTATTCCTACAGACCCTTATACATTCTCGATGATGAGTCCATAGGTATGCAACTAGTATTAAAGAAATTATTATTACATTTGAATAGTTGAATGTTATATATTTGAATTTTTGTCTCATAACATGCTTGAGATTTCAAATAGTTTCCTGGTGCACCTTCTTCCTCCACACCTCACAATTCATATCCTCAAACAACATACACTTAGGTAGCCTTTATTCATTAATAGGTTTGTAAATCTTTGTAGGCTAGTTTTCATAATTTTGCATATATACAAATCTAAAAAATTGATGAGAAACACAAACATTGCATTCAAGTATTCCTTGATCGTGTCACATTATGTTCTCCTATATCAACATGATACCTAAGATATTGTTTTTTGCAGCTGTTGACAAGAGATAGCCCTGGTGATGTTGGTGGCATGATAGACCATAAAGTTGTTGCAGCAATAGCTAGTTATGATCCATTGATAGAGGTATGGAATAGATTAGTCGATTTGACATTATATTTTCTCTTTTATGGTCTATTACAGAAATTTTTCATGATAATTTTATGTAGTTTAATTTCTATCTTCATGGTTGCTACAAGGGGTTGTCACTCCAGATCATGGACATGGTGATGCTTTAAATGTGCATCATGACTATATGTATGTAGTAAGTGATTATATTTTTTTATATGCCATTCCAAAATTCAATTTCTATGTTTTAACATATTTACTTTTAATCGTATCAGTTGAAGGTCTAGAGTGAAGAGAGGAGGATTAGTGGGCATGTTTGAAAGATAAGAAAAGCAATAGTCACTTCATCTAGCCAAAATTTTAAAGGTAGCACGAGATCTATTTCCTGCCCATAGAGGGAAATGACTATGTATTAGTGTTGTTTGTTGTATGCCTATGTGGCATTTTTGAACATATGTTTTGTACTATTGATATATATATGTGATATTTTATTTTCAAATGGCTCCTTTGTACTAAGCCTAAATGTTTTTTTTTTGGATATATTTATATACTTTTATCAATATATATCATTGTATATCCTTTCAGATTTTTGATTAAAGAAACTCTTATTTTTCTACTGCCATTCTTGAATGATGTTATCATGCATATCGTGTAAATTGTATGCTTGGATTTTATAGCCATGGATTTTGTTTACATCTAATACTTAATTAATTACTGTCGAATGCTCAATAAGCCCCATCTAAAGTGTATTGTATAAATAAGCTCCATTCATGGTGGTTTGTATCATTTGGAATGCTTCAATTACTTGTGCCTCACCAATGCAGAGGCAAGGAGGCGCAAACCCAATCAGTCTGACAATGTGCCTTCAAGGGGATCCTAACAATATTAATACAACCTATTTCTAGAAATCCACAAAAACTCAAACCCCCATCAAACCAAAATCTTCATTCAACACCTTACCAAATAATCCACCCTTATAGCACTCTGATGTAGAGCCAAGGTGGACAAGACTCACAACAATGGAAATTTCAATTCTCAATCAAGAACTCTTCTTCATAATGATTCAACCTAATAGGCATCAGCCCACCCTCAAGGGTCTCAAATCCTCAACCTTGCAAATGAACAACAAGACTCCACCAAGGCCCTACAAATACCATCAACATTCATACAATGAAAATTGAATCAATTGACAACAATCCCTAAGTCAGATTCATCAAGGTGTCCAAAACTCACATTTGTGACTGGTTATTCTTGTAGTACTCAAAACTCAATTTTAGCCAAATTTCTCCCAAGCTTTCCAAAACACTAGACAATTACAAGATGGATTGAGATACCCTTTTCAAGGCTACACAACATACCAAAGAATCAATTGTCTCTCTTTTGGACTGACATAGACTTTCAACACACCTACTTCAATTTTGGCTTCACAATTAGCCTTTTTTTCCAAAGGGACCGCCCTTCCAACTTTAGGTATCTATCTAAATGCCTTGGATAGTCTTAGGTCATGGTGCCAAACCTCAAATTTTTTCATTAGTTTGTGTCTACAGAATCTCTAACTCACAAAATCCAAGAAACCCTCCTAAACCTTCAAAAAATCAAGGGTTTTAAAGAAACATAAAACTCCAAACCTCTCTCAACACTTCCAAAGCCCCAAAAACCTCAAAATAAATCTGAAAAAACTCATAAAACTCTCACATAACCCTTACAAGCATTAATTCTTAAAAACTTCTCTTCGGTTCCTCACTTCCATGTTGGCAAACCCTTGTTCAGTCTTAGAACGGTCACAAAAACACCACATAATTATGACTCCTTATTCCAAAATGAGTTGAAACACTTATTATAACATGTTTTCAATCAATACACTGAGATACAGTAGAAAACAATAGGTTGATTGATTGTTGCATCACAAATTTCCCCTCAAACCCTTGATTCAACAACACTGGGACAGTCACTATTTGTGTTGGTTCTCTCTACAAACAAATAGTTAAGACACAAAATAAAAAATAAATGAATTAAAAAACATATAGACACATCCTCTAAAATTATTAGACCATGAAGAACCTGTATGTGCGTGTACAACACTCAAAAATATCAAGAAAACAATATTTTTCTAGAAAATTGCTCAAAACTATGGTGTTTATTGTGTAAAATTGTTACAAAACTTCTTCCACTCTCTCATTCAATCCTTGGTAAGGATTTTTAAATAATTTTCAAACAAACATCTTTTCCCCAATGCCCATAACCAACCTTGGGATTATTTGGTCCCTTAATTACATTTGTTTGTGTTAAAGTTGCTTTGTCATCATTTTACAACTTATATGATTTGTAATTGACTTCTAAGACACAAAACACCCTTTATTTGCATTTTGCTTGATCTCACAAAGCTTATTAGACAAAATAAACCTAAAGACACTAACATTTCCCTATTGATGTATTCATATAAAAAAAATGATGATGTAGTGTAGGTGCTCCTGCACCAAACTCAAAACCCGATCCAAGCCTAATTTCTCCCAACCTTTCCAGAATACCTAACCATTTAAAGGTGGATTAAGATACCCTTTTCATGGTTACACAACATATTCCAAAACCAATAGTAACTCTTTTGGACCAACATGAACTTTCAATACACCTCCCTCACTTTAGGCTTCATAATTAGGCCTAATTTCCAAAGGAAACCCCTCACAAACTCACCTCGAAACCAGGGAAACTTGAAACAATCTTAGGTATGCTCACCAAATTGAAGGTTCTCCCATTTTAATAGCCCCAAGAATTTGTTCTATTCCTCTGCTCACAAACTGTCATAAACCTTCATAAAAACAAGGGTTTTAAAGAAACTCATAACTCGAGAGCTCCCCCAATCCTTCCATAGGTCCAAACACCCCACAATACCTCTGACCTAACCTAAAGGACACTCAAAATCCCATTCCTTTTAGTATTTCTCATATCCAGTACTTGAGTTCCTTACTTTCATGGTGGAAACACCCCTAAACAACATTAGAAATTCACATGCCACTGAGTTTATTCATTCTCTCAGCCTCCAAAGTATTCATACACCAAACTAATCATGGTATAGGCCAATCCACTAAGAAACAAGGTCAGAATAGTAGGTGGATTGGCTAATGTGTCATGGTGTTGCCCTAAAAACCCCTGACACATAAAACAAAGCACTAACCAAGTTTGTTGATCCCACACACACCAACGGTGGATTTAAACGTTCAAAACATATGCAAAGAGAGTAAACACATATGAAATCAAGTATCCAAAGCCTCAAGTCATGATAGACTTGTATGGGCATGTGCAAGGCAAAGAAAATTCAAGAAAACAAAGAGAACCAGCGATCAGCGTTTTCAAATATACTTTCTTATTAGAAACTAAACAAAATCAACCCTCAACTTAGGGTATTACAGAAATATATCTTGATACGACCTTCCAACTACCCCTTGAGCCGATCAACCACCATAACCACCCTTTGTTACACTTCTAAGATGGTAATTTGCCAATTTTTCTCTTAATTACCATACATTCACAACTTGATTGTGCAAATACCACCTAACTGACCTATTAAGCCTTTTAAGCAGACAATTGCATTTTTTTATCATGGCATTCTATGAGACCAAATTTCTTTGAGATATTTTTTCAAATAGCTCTCTGCCTTGTCTATGTTACCACATTTTTCATACATGTCTACCAAAGAATCTTCTCAAATAGTTTGCTACCTTGTTGCTATGGCTAAAAGCCTAAAACAAGTGATTTTGAACAAGCTATGGATGCTTCGAAAAATATATCAAAATCATAATAGTAAGCAATAGCATAGAGAAGGCAATGAAATGTTTGAAAAAATGCATCAAAAAAATTGCTTTGAAATGATAAATTTAGTTGTGCTTTCACTCTTATTTAACATTGTATATCTGCTCCTTTTTATAAGAGATTAAAAAAATGTAAAAAATTGTATAACAAGAGATAAAAACTATCTTTTTTGAAATCAAACGACATTTCCATAGCATAGAGATATAGAGAGAAAATAAAATAAAGATTTTAACTAATGAAATGTAGAAAATAGTTCTTTTTAGTTTTTGTTAATTTATTGCACATATTTCAAACTCAAAGAATCACTTCACATTGCATAATGAATAACTAGATGTTGATAGATGAAAAATTTTCAATTACAATATAGTTTTTGACAAAGTCAACCTAAGTAGCTATAAAATTACTTCACATTGCATAACTAATAACTAGGAGAAGCTGCCAATTGCTTTAGCTTGTCATGGCATTCCATGACACCACATTTCTTTGAGGCATTTTTTCAAACAGTTAATTCCCTTGCCTATGCTATAACATTTTTCATATATGTCTACCAAAGCATTTTATCAAATAGTTCATTGTCTTCTTGCTATGGCTAAAAGCATAAAAAAGATGCTTTCAAACAAGCTATGGATGCTTGGAAAAAATCTATGACAGCATAATAGTAAGCAATAGAATAGACAAGCCATTGAAATTTTTGAAAAAATACCTCAGAGAAGAGTGGTCTCATGCTGATGGAATTCCATGACAAGCCATAGATGAGGTAGTGAATTGTTTGATAATATGCCTCAACTACTTGAATTTGACAAATCTTTCCTTGAGTGAAAATTCGCCACCATAGGAAAAATCTTCCGAGATAGCAGAAACCAAGCAAGTTTATTGTAGAGGGGCCCAACGTGATCCCATAGGATCAAACGAGAAGTTTCCAAGCATCATGATGTCTGAGTAATAGCATGTTGAAATTTGCAGCCATTTTTCACTTCAGACCTTTAAGGGATCGATCCGGTTGAACGTAGCTCGGAGCAACTCCATGTGTTTAGGTGCAAAACATGACCATGCCTAGTGTAAACATACCTATTCGGATGCATTGGAACAGCCCATTTGGTCACGGGAGCTGCAAAACAAAAGTTGCACCACTTTGCAACTTTCAACTACCTGCATTTGACAGCTTTTTCCTGGAGTGGAAATTCACTAGCATAGGAAAATTCCTTTGAGATACCAAACACCGAGAGAGGTTATTGTAGATGGGCCAAACATGATCTTGTAGGATTAGATGAGAAGTTTCTAAGCATCATGGTGTCCAAGAAATAACATGTTGAATTTTGCAGCCATTTTGCAATTTGGACCCTTAAGGTATCGATCCAATTGAACGTAGCTCAGAGTGATTCCGCGTGTTTAGGAGTGAAAGAGGACCATGCCTAGCATAAAAATAGCCACCTGGATGCATTGGAATAGTTTTTTTGGTAACACGAGCTGTAAAACAAAAGTTGCACCACTTTGCAACTTTCAACTACTTGCATTT